>JAHZNF010003760.1:0-27376 GCA_027744215.1 Troglopedetes dispersus | reverse complement strand
ACACTCACATGCAACAAAAAATAGTGTTCTCTCATGTTTAGCATTAATTCAATAGAAATGGACGGGCTTGAATTCATTTAAGTCATTCATTTCTTTTTTCTTTCTATCTCAATGTTTTTTCTCATTCCCGAGAACTAAAGGATCATTGAAAATGATTCCTTTGAGAACTATGAGCAAATAGCTCGGAACTATTTCAGGAAAAGAAACGTCCTGAACACGTGAAAAAATAAATTGCGTCAAACTAAAGATATGAAGACACGTTTCCACATTTACCTCCTTCCAGCCTGTTTTCACTCTTGGGCAGAAGCTTTTTTTCAAGTGATTTAGAAAAAAGACAGGAGGGAACGATTAAAAAAGTAATTGAAATTATGAATACAAATGAGTAAAAAAAGGTTCCTTTTTACCATACATCTCATCATCATCTAACTAATCAGTTTCCTTCTTTTGGCCATAAAAAATCCTGGAAAATAAAACAGGGTTGCATCATGTAGTAGTGTGCATGTGATGTGGGGTTTACTTGTGTTTTTAATGTTTCCTTTATTGTCATTCCTTGCTTTTGGAAAAGCTTTGACTTTTTAGTTTTCGCTGTCATTTCATTCAAGAAACGAGGAGGGAAGAAGGGGCAGCAATATAGGAAAATGAAAGTACAACTTGAAATTCCAGGGGGCCCACTTTGAAGCTCAGCAGTAGACAAAAGCATGATTATCTGAAATAATAATGTAAGTCTCTTGTAGAAAATAGTAAACTTGTTGGCAACAATGGAGCATCTCTGATGGCAAGATGAAGACTTCCACATTTTACATATTTTCTCCATTTAATTGGTAAAATCTTCTAACTGACAAAAAAATCTGAATGAAGGATTGGGCAATAAGAGACGCACCAGTGGAGAGCTGAGATATGTTAAAAGAGCTACACCTGTTTTGTCTCCACTGATATAATGTATATGTAAGAGTATATTACATAATGTTGTTACCGGTAGTTTATTAACTAACAGCGCAGTTGTTTAAATATATTCGCCTCTTTTCTTAAAAAAAGGACAAAATATTCGTTTAATATTTTTTTTCTAAGGAAGTGGAGGTCCCTCCTCGCCCGCTGTATAATTGAATTGCTAACATTTACAAGTAAATTATTAGTTTAATCCACCCATCGTCCCTTTTTCATTTCTTTTCTGTATAGAATCCATGTACAGTATCTCCGTATTTGGTAATTTCTGTCTAAAAAGTATTATTACGTGATAGAGTTAGACTGTTGCTAAAATGAAAATGTTCAACTAATATTTTCAGTGAGATTTTTATGAATATTATAAAGTTATCTCTCGCAAAATAAGTAAAAGGCTTCTTAGTAGAAGCAATTTAAATTAATTTGTTGAGCACACATATGCAAATTTTTTTTGTGTTTGGTGAAGACAAGGTGTATCATTTCCCATCTGAACAAATAATTCGAGAGAGAAGAAAAATTTGAATAACATTTCTTTTTTTCAAAGTAATAATTACTGTATTTATCTTGTCTGCTGGATCACAAGATTTTTTACAAGAAAAATTAAATTCTTTTTTTGCGCTTCTACAATTATTTCCTTTCTGTAAACTTTCTGTCGCATCCCTCACATGAAACGAGTTTGCTTTTTTCCTACTCAAAACCAATTTGTAAAATCCTTTTTGAAAAGCCAAACATAAAATTCATAAAGAACTTAACCTGAAACCTTGCAGTTCAAGTCTTCAATGAAGGTGAAGAACTTCCTAAAAAATGAAAAGGATTGACGGACTGACTGAATTAAAAACAGACTTGAGTCTGCAACGTTCACATTTGTGTTTCCTTTATCCAGTCTTTATAACGTCATATTATTTTTTGTGGAAAGGAAATTTCCTATAAAACTTGGGAGGAAACTGATGGAATGAAAACATCGGACAATGCAAAAAATTCTTTAGTAAAAAAACCATGTGGAAGGAGATATGGCCTTGTCATATTTCAAATTGTGTGCATATTTCTTAAATCAAGCGCACACTCACGAGAGGCATGCGGCATTCATTATATTTTTCTTAGATACTCATATTTTTTTCGTTTTAAAAGCGCAGAAAAAAAATGAATGTGCTCGGGTAACTTATTGCTACATGCTCATTTATCAAGGGAAAGAACTTCATAAAATGTTAATACCCCTCTGGTGAATAAAACAGGTGAAACCTGCACACACGGGCATCATTCACCAGCACCGTCATGAATGAATCCATTCAGCAGGTAAACAAAACAAAAATCTTCATATCATCGAGTAAGACCGAATGTATACCATCATCACCCGCTTTCTTCATAATTTTTCATGCAAAATACCTACACAAATATAGGTATATCTGAGAGATGAGAGTCGCCTCCTCAGCCATCCCATTTTTACATAAAGTCAGTGGTAAATTATGATTTTTTTTTCTTCATTTCATCAGTTCATTTATTCATGTGGGGGTTCCTATACTAAACTAATACAGCAACCACTTCATCATCACATTATTATCCTGCTTCCAGCGGAATATGAAAGAGGGAAGTCTTGTCCGTGTTTTTGCTTCGTCAAAGAAAAAAGAGAAATATGGGTAAAGGGTTAGGCAAATAAAATGGTGAATTTCATCAAAGACCATTAATTCCACTTTAGCATGTTATACTATGTGTCGACTTTCTTTAGTCGAGACAGTGTTTCATTTACTTTAGTTCATAAACGATATTCAGAGAGAGCATTACATGAGCGTATAAAAGTACAGGAATTTTGGCTGCAGCTACGTGGTCTTTGCACATTAGTCATAATTTTGCTTCGCTTCCTCCGTTTTTTCTGTGTACGTATATATGTAGTTCTTTACTTCTTCTAAAACTTGCCAGACAAGCAATAGGGAAAAAGGANTGGTCTTTGCACATTAGTCATAATTTTGCTTCGCTTCCTCCGTTTTTTCTGTGTACGTATATATGTAGTTCTTTACTTCTTCTAAAACTTGCCAGACAAGCAATAGGGAAAAAGGAACGTTTATCAAGTAGCGAAGTCTGTTGGTATGCTTTATTTCCTTGTGCATCATCATTTTCCAGTCATAATGTAGTATAAAAAAGAGAAGTCTCTTTTCAGAGACATGAATGTAGGTATTTATGTTTGCTTAGGTATGTGTAGTATATTTGCTGCACATCCAGCAAATAATTTTCTGAGAAAAAAAAACTTTTCCTAAGTTTTGTGCGTACATGAGTATATGTACGTGTTTGAGTGAACGCCTCTCGTGTAAAAGTAAACGGTAGTAAATCTCAGAGCGAAAAAGAGTTGCAGAATTATTTCACTCGACTCATCTTTCTTCAGCCTCCTTGTTTTAATGATGCATCATTTTCTCATTCATTTCCCCTTTATTATTATTACAACATATCATATTGAAGCATGAGTCAAGTCTTATTGGTTTTTTACAACTGACTTTTACGAACACATAATATAACGAGCTACGAAAAGGAAATCTTATAAAAATCTTTTGTGTGAAAAGCAGCTGATTGGCGTGCCAAATAAAATGTGCGTATAAATACTCCAAAATAAATTATTTAACCAACTAAGAAATTTTTTCTTCGAGTAAAATATTGCAACAGAGGAAGTGAGTTTATGAAATTACACAGGGTTGCCAATGCTGAAACCATAGAATGTATGTGCATATAAAATGTAGTGAGTGTGGAATCCTCATGAATCATTTTCCTCTGTATTACATTGTGCCAGCATCATCATTACGATCATCCCGACATGAGCCTTCCTCGCTGGATACTCTCATATGGCTGCTGTAGTAGCGCAATAAATCGGTCATAAACTTTTTTTGCCTCTTCAAGAAGCCTTTTCTCCGGACTCTCCACTAAACTGGATATGTTTTAATGGTTTATATCATCCGTTAAAATTGTTTTATTCCCAATAAATAATACAAGTCATTCATATTTAGAGCAATAATTCCAAACGCTACTACTTTTGCAGGACGTTCCTCCGGTCAATATCCTGAGACCTTTCTGAAACAAACGCAATTCGTTGATCATTAACATCGATGCTCATCCTATTACCCAAATGAACAAATAATAAAATACATAAAAATTTATGTACCGAAAGCACATTGCATAAAAAAGTATGGATGACTCGCTCAACGCTGTAAAAACCAATAAGACTCAAATGAAAATCGCTAATATATGTTGTAGAATAGCTCACTTTGTTGCGTAAAGCGCGCTTGAAGAACATATGGCTACTTTGCACGAGCATTTTTTTATTAGAGAATAGCGTTTAGTGAAAGAAGTGAAGGTATCCGAGATTGTGAAATGGAGAGACTGGATAAGTCAGTTCATTTATCAAATTAATGCTCACGCTGCTCATATATCATATCATACCGCGACGGAGGAGAAAAGAGGTAAAGATACTACGCTCACAACTCAAGTGGTTTGCAGAGGAGCGGAGAAGAGAAACATCTCTCATGCCTGCATCCTGACTTCACAGACTTCCTGAGGAGCTCAAGTTGGTGGTGATATATAAATTGAAATCATCCCGTGAACGTTGCTTACTTTATTTTTTTGTGAGAAGTAGAATGCACCAAACCACCATCATCATTCATATAATTTTCGTGGAGACAGATGAAGAAGCGCTTTTTGGTTAGGATTATTTGTAAAAGCATTTAAAGAGATACACACACTAGTTTTTTTTGAACTGGCCTGGCACGTCGGTGATCATCACGCTATTATTGATGAGAACACCGTTTTCCCGCGGCAGCTGGAGCACTACTATTTTTTTTAAAAATATGCTCCATATGTGCACAGATATGTATTATAGTTCTCTAAAACTGATATTTTCGTAGAATGCGAAGTTATATTCTTTCTCGAGTGAAACTTTTCACACAAGCAGGTGAGCTACACCGTGTAAAAACTCGAATGAGTTCATGTTGGTTGGAGAGAGAGGGTTGGAAAAACCCCCGCCGGTATGCCAATTGCAATCGATATAATGTGGCTCACACACTCACTCTCACTCTTATCTTTCCACCTACCACCACCACCTTTTTCAATCTGGTTTTATTTTTTTTTAGTTTTGGTATCAAGCCAAGCAGTTGCATATTTATACACCTGAAATTATTTCGTTGTATTTTCACGTTCAGTCAGCGGCTATCATTAAAAATCAGCAGGAGAAGAACATGATAATGTGGTCGTGGTATGCATGGACAGTGCTGAATAAATAGCTGTGAAATTAAAGGAGCATGGTGTGTGTAACAGAAGACGGCTTTCAAAGTGGTGTGTGCTAAATATGAATCGGAACATATCAAGATTTTCCTTGAAAATATCGCGGAACTGAGGAAATTGTTTGCGAAATTTGAATTTCTTAATTTCCTTACGAATGACCACACTTAAATTATGGAGCGACGCGTCTCAGCTATAAAACTTTTCGTGTGGCTATAATTCGTCTAATTGAAAAGACAGTGTGAATTATCAAAATTGAAATTAACTGACACAGCCGCGAAAGCAATCTAGAAAAATGTTTTGTTCGCTTCGCAATAAAAAACTGCTGAAAATGCATAATAGGCTGTAAAATGCCTCCAGTCTTCAATACCTTTCGTCATTAAATTTTTTGCAAGTAAAATTGAACCCGGAGCCATTAGGAAATCGCCTGGTGGTGTGCAAAAAGATATGAAGCTATCTGTCATCCGGAGATGTAGCTATAAAGGATGCACGCAAAATTATAAAAATCTAAATTTCAAAATTTATTGCCCATCAAATGATGCACAATTAAAAGATATTTTTAACCTGGTGTGTCTCCCGTCGCTTAATTGAAATTGAAGGAGTGGTCATATCTAGGCAAATCCCTGGTAGATAAGCCCTAAAAGAAAGAAGGTTGCATGAAGCAAAAAGCTGTATGTTGTAACAAGTCCTATTTTAACTTTGAGTAATTGTTACATGTGCGGCAATCTATAAAAAATTGAAAATTTATTACAAAGAATTATGGGAGCTTGCAACAGTCGCAACCACCTAGGTGGCTTTGAAAATCAAATTCACCTCTCAACAAATCTAAAAAAAATACTCACATGTGTGTTCTGATTTTCTTGCGTGCTAAATCCCATTTAGCAACTGGTTATTCATTCCTTTCGAAAAAAAAAATATTTTTATAATGTCAATTAGCAGCTAATTATTAAATTCGCTAGATTTTAATCACCAATCTATCTAATGACTCAGCTGTCTCATCTATCTAGCTGAATGTGGCCATAATCATTACAAGGACTTGTGTAATTTGCAAAACAAACCCATAAAAGTGAATTTATCGTACCATCTCCATTTTTTGTGGAATTCACATAAACACACGAACGTCAGGTGCTGATTGGTACGACGCAAGAAAATATGCATAGTATCGAAGCTTCAGGATCATGATCTGCAAATTATCGTTCAAGAAAAAAATATGTCGACGATATAATAATGTGAGCACAGTGAACAATAGATTATAAGCTTAATCTTGTTTAACAATGAGCTATAACGATACAAAAAAGCATTTTAAGAGCTTGCCTCCCAGTTTGTTTGTCTTGAAGCACAAATTATCCAGGTTTGGAAGGAATTTTTTTGTAATCATTATGATTACGAATTAGTTTAAATCATTTTTTTGTTTTGTTGCTGGTGAAAGTTATTATGTTCGATAAAACATGGAAAAGGACGTCCCACATGGATATTTTTGCAAACAATAATTTGTATTTGAAAGATGAAGTATCTGATTATCAATAATTTCACTAATTCACTAAAAATCCTTATCTAAAAATTTGCATCTTTTGAGGAGGAAATGCAGCAAACAAGTCAAAAGTAAAATGGCGACTTTTGAAATCACGTTAATAGTAATTACACGAGTTGTGAACTTGTTCAGTGAGGACTCATATTACATAGCCTGCGCCTATTCTGACTTATGTGCAGGCAAAATTTATTCACTCAGTTATTTAAATCTTGAGTAAATAAATGCTCCAAATGATGATATATTATCAATAATAATTTTCGAGCGTCAATAAAAACTAGCACCAATGTTTCCTTTCTTTTCAGCTCCATTCTCAAGGCCCATTTCGGAGAAGATAATATTTTGTTAAATTGCACCTGTAATAAATTATTATACACGAAGTTCATGTAGGTATAGTTGAAAGAAAAGCAATGGAGTGGAATGATGAATGCATGTTCCCTACCTTTGACTCCAATTGTGAAGCATAATATTACGCGTCTCATTGTTTGCTCAGGCAAACTTGAAATATTATGGAATACCCAGTAATTCATACTTATTTTTTTGCCCACAAGCAAATGAAAAAGGAGCAAAGGAGTTTACAAAGAATGGAAGTCGTGGTCATTATTTTTCCAACTGAAAAGGCCATTAGTGCATTAACACCCATTTACAAATTTAATAAATGCAATCTCTCTTGTTAATCTTGAGGAGAACTGACTAACCAATCGTCCGCGTTCACTTATATTCCAAAAAGATTCATATTCGCTAGTAACATTGTTACCTAGGTATATATATAACGTCAAAAAATAAGATAACCACCGGCATGGGATCATTCATAACCGTTTGCTGGTGGATGATGACAGTAATAATAATCATGATGGCTTGATGTTGATCATCATAATGATACAGGATTTTCAAATAAAAATGAACATGCCTATAACTTGTATGTAATTCACCCAAAATGTTATTGAATGATACTTTTTCAATATCATAGATTATTATACGAATTCTTCTTCATAGGCTTGCTTATCAAGCTTGCTGATTAAAAGTCGAAAAAGGAATGAAGGAGAAAATCTTTGTGGGTTTATCAAATGTATATCTCTTTGAACTTGACTTTGGCATAAAGGAATTCTCACTCTCGTTGAATGTGTGGTGTATGTGATACAAATAATGGTTGGTTTAGGACAATAAATTATTAAAATGTTTTTTTTTACTTTATCATTTATTATACATGCTTGCATTACAACATACCAAAGTGCCACACACATGCAGAGCAGAGGGATGTATTTATTAATGCCGAAGTAAATTGAGAATTGTGTAAACCGATAATAATGCTAGGTAAAATGCACATTATTCATCCATTATCTAACTCTGACTTGGAGTATAATTGGTCCTGAGTGTTTCAATCCCAAGTTTCCCCTTTGCTGCCGAGCAAGGTGGTCTGTTTTTTTCTCTAAACTGTCGGGTGGTGCTAGTGGTGGTTGCGGTGATAGTTGGTTCTCCTTGGATGCTCTTTTTGGTGAGCAGGTCGTCGGTCTCACTTTTTTCTGGCTTTTGGGTTTGCTCATAATAAAAATCTGTGAATAAACCCGGTTTGCAGCTGAGATTATACATATGCTTCTTTTCTTGGTGCATAAAATGCACTATTTTTTACTTTTAGTATTAAACACTTGCAATTAATTGTAAAAGCAACTGAGTATGAAAGGAAGAACATCTTTTCAAAAAAGTAAAGTCATCGTGTGCTAACAAGTTCCCTTCAGATTGCTAAACTAAACTGCTCTTCTCAGCAGCGGACTGTCCATCTTAACTGTCATCTGACAAGTCTTCACTTTTTCTACCTAAAGCGAAGTACCACAATAGAACCTCATCATATTATGTGCACACCTTGAACTTACGTAATGCCTTTTATTTTCATTATTATCTATCACGGTGACTTCACCTTGCGCAAGTACGAAGGATGCCGAAGGAAGTTCACAAAAGAAAACACAATCTTCCCCCAAAACCTTAAGTGGATAACAATAACCGTAATTTATGGTAACAATGTAGACATAAGAAGAGATAAACTGGATCCCCAAACAAGAAGTTTAAACAAACATCATCAACCAACTGAAACCGAAAGTGTGGCTGTCTCAAAAATATTCATACAGTATCTTTACAAAAAACAGGAATTATTTGGAAACGTGACAATACCAGATTTGCATTAAATTTCATTTAACATTTTAAAAAATTTCAAGAGGTAAATATTTTTATACTTGTACATTTTCTTTACTATTCTGAAGAACGAAAATAAATAAAAACAGCTCAACATTTTTTCAAGTGCATTCATTTATTTATGTACACAATGCAGACGAATCGTATTATCTTGCCTTTTTGTTTGAATTGCAAGATGTCAGTTCTAGAAGACTGGAGACGACTTCGACTTCTGCTATTTGGGTGGTAGTTAGGCAAGTCCCCTTGTTTTATCATGTTTACCATGTTGTACCTTCTCAAGTGGTATTTTGAAGGTACTTAACATATTACAAAAAATCAAAAAAAAAAAATATAATACCATATCATTATGTGCATGATTATTGGTTGAGGTACGTTTATACAGTTTCGAAGAAGGAATAAAATGATAGGATTAGAGACACGTAGCATCAGAAAAACCAACTAACTGACAAGTAATAAGCTGTCGACGTTATCCAAACAAGCTTGTGAATGACTTTCTTTTTAAAAAAGAGGAAGATTACTTGAACATTGTTTGAAAAAAAAGGTAGATTACTATGGTGTGCGGTGGTGGTGGTTTATGCACCCCTTGTTATCCACTTAAAAGGGAAGACACGTCAGACAGACGTCTTGTTGTGCTGCAGGTACGTCCTGATTGCAATTACTACAAGGAAATTTTATTCTTGGAAGACCCGCATGAGGTGCATCATCCTGAGTACGAAACCAACAGCAATGAAATGATATTTTGGAAATTATCCTTGTCAGAATTTCTCTAAACAAGGGTAATTTCCATTTGATGTCTCCAATATGGCCGATTTGAGGAAATGACTGATCATCTAGTCATTTTGCAGTACAATGATATGAAAGTTGAAAAGTTGGAACAAATGACCATTTTGAAGCAACAAGAACTGGAGTCTCATGCTCCTGAACACTCATGTTTGCGTGCTTCTTCTCCACACCTAAGAAATCTGGTTTTGAGTATTTTACATGTTCCAGTGAACCATACTTTGCTGTCGTAATTTGGTATGTGTTTTATTGCTGGAAAATATCCTGCTATAATTATGGTAATGATACAAACAAAAAATCCAGTTTGTATCCTTTATTCTAACGGTTGTAGCTATTTTGTGATGTTTCTTTTGTTTGCATGTTAAATGGGCCAATTTGCTGGAAAAACATAACTGGATTTACGTTTGTAAATTTTGGGAAAATATTACGTAAAATTCTATCAAAAACGCCCTGCACCAACCGTGACGCAAAAAATGAAACCTCAATTTAGATTTTTGGCTCCTTCTCCCTCTCGTCTTCTGTCTTAACATGTCATGTCAGTGATATATGTTCTTATGATGATTTCTTCACTTCGTTGTACTGAAGCAAACCATTACTCTTTTTTTATGAACATATGTAAACAAGATCTAAAAAAATATAAAGGAAAGCCTGACTGAAAAAAAGATGAGAAAAATTGACAACAATCAGAGATATAATATCCGCTTCTCGTTTGCCGTAATGTGTTGTGTAACAATGCGAACGTGCTTGACAGAATTGTTATTATGTGCGCTCCACATTGTTATTTCGTTTTCTTTTACAATCTTATTGCCCTGCACATATCTTCATTTCTGAATGAGATTAACTATCAAAATGTGCGCCTAGTGAATCTACACACATACATATATAAAAAATAATACTTAACATGTACCAAAAACTACACTATACAAATAGTTTCTACTCTTTCCACCCTCTCACAAGCAAGCAACCAACCTTATAAACTCACCTGAAACCCATTTTCAGACGAGTACATTATCATCATTACCTTACACAGTGTACAGCCGAGGAATAAAAATGGATTCGCGTTAGTTAATAAAGGAGTCGGGAAAGTTCTCATGGTGGTAAGCTTACCTGGCATTCATCTTATGCTTTAGCAGGAAATAGGAAGGGTTGGCTCTGGCTAATATCCATTACTACTGGTACGGCTGACAATAATTGTAATAAGACAAATAAGATACGCTGCCTGTACACACAAAATAACCTTAGAAAGAGTAATGATGATAGCACGGCTTTTTTATAGAAAAGTTAGAAACAATAATGGAAGAATTGACGCAAGATTTGTAGTAGTTTTCTTGTAGTCAGTTATACGCAATAAAAGTTGACTTCAGCAACACATTACATTACATCTATAAATGTATATTTATGTAGTTTACGGATTATATAATTCTTCAAGTTAGAATTGTGGATTGCAATTGTAACCCTTGTGTTTGTACTGATGCTACTTGAAGTTATGTCGACATTTTATATTGATATGTTATTAAAGCTGCATCATCATCGTCATAAAACCAGGTTATGTAGAAGTCAACGAAAGCGACAGGAACGATGATTTCGAAGAAGAGCACCAATAAAGGGTGAATGGACAGACGGAAAATTACCCTCGTTAGGAGGATGCGATTACGCGGCTCTACCCTTCTGTTCTGATTGAACAGCCGAACTGATCCAAAATATAATGCATCCACTATTTTTCCCTTCATTTCTCATGTGACACAGCAAGGTTCACAAGGTATTACAATTTCGACGAATTAATATACACGTAATTCTTTATTTTTCAATGTATGTCAGCAGTCATGATCGCTGGCCTCCAGCCTGACTGTCTCCGTCCACATTCTTGTGCAACCCTTTGACCTGAGTATTTTAGTTTAGGGTACATTTCCGCTCTTGTTCTAACTTTTACTTTCATAGTGAACAGTGTTCACTGAACACTGTTCGTTTGTCCTTGTCCTTTTATTTTAAAAAAAGGTGCTCTGGTGAACGCAATTTTGCAAAAAATAAATAGATTTAATTGAAATTATCCAATAACGAGAGGAGTCCTTTTTTAAAGATATTTAAGATAGATTATGTCACGCTATTTCCAAAAGCATTTCCTGCTCTTCTAGAATTTACCATTTTGTAGCTGTTTTTTGTTTACTCGGACAGCATTTTCCAGCCACGTAAAAAAGGATGAGCTACCTCCAACAATCTGTTTCCGACCAAAGCAAAATAAAAGCAATGTCTGCGGTTCAATTTTAAAATTATGCGAGAAGTGTTTTGTTATTCATTAGCAGTACTACTTACAGGTAGCGCTACAATCCCAGGTTCCTGGTGCACGTGATGAGTTCTAGTATGAAAGAGTTTTATTTGTTCACAATTTGTGAGTTAAGGCTTAGATAGATTCGTATGAGGAATAGATAACCACAAAAATTACCGAATGTAACTCTCGATTTCGGCATACTTGTCAATATGAGTGTAGATTAGCTATAAAGTATATATTTTGCATAATATATGAGTTTGGACTTATAAGTTAAAATTTCTTTCTGATTCTAAAGAATGTTCGTTTACGAGGATTGGTTCGGCGACTTCGCGTAGTTCATTTTCCCAGGTATACCTAAAGTAAGGAAATCATTTTTTATTGCGATTCAATAATTTTCTTAATTTAATTTTATTAACTTAATTAATAAATTGTAATATATCCCAGAAGTTACAATTTTCTGAACGTACACTGAAAGAACATTAGGGAAGATGTTCACCGTAGCCGCTAACTGCTTTTTCACCAACTTCCTTTAAAAATAAATTGAGTAAATTAGCAATTAATAGTAATGAAATAAAAATTATTTTTTGTGCAAAATTAGCCCAGATAGATTCAGTTTTACTTCGCAAATTTGCGGGCCTCCTCCATACTCGTTACTGCGACAGTTATTGCCCTAAACGGCACACCACTCATATTTCTACGTAGTGTGATGTGGTTGTGATGTTTATGAGTGTGATGTTTAGCTTGAACCAGAACTGTTGGGGAAAATGTTACTGTTGCCAGCACAAGTGATATTCCAACAAATATCACGGAAAATTTGCTATTCATTGTCATTTTCCAGAATGGCTCACAAGGACCTGAAGGCAGCTCTTTAACGTTATCTAAGAAAAATATGCAAGAAAAAAATACTCTTCTGGGTAGCTACATATATACACTATTCTGATTTACTTATTTTGTGATGACAGCAAACAAGCTTTTATGCGCGGAATTCTATCTCTCTTGCGTGAGATCATAAATAAACGTTATCTCATTCTGAAAAATACGTGTCAGATATAGATATTATTTTCTAGCAAGCAGCTATTATATTGACGAACTAACTACATTTTATTTTGTTAAATAATGCAGTTAGGTATTAGTGAACCAAGCATTACTTTACCAAATCTAAAACCTGACGAAGAATATCGTGCGCTGATAGAACCACATAGCCAATCAGGAGAATGAAATTCTCTTCCTTTCTTAATTACGTTAACCGATACACATCCGGAGATCATTGAGAATCGGAGGTTTAATTTTAATGAACTATTGTTTAAATGACTCTGGTTTACTACAGTCATAGTTGACGTCATTCATAAACTACTTAAGTTTGTCATCTTGTATGCGTTCTAGATCATGGTACAGAATATGTTATAGGCCATACCCCTTAAAATCGGTTAATTATGAGGCAGGATATGAACCCGATCAGAGACAAATGTTATCCGCCACGTTATCAGAAAATTGTTTTAAAAGCACGAAACGATCTTCAAAGGAGTTCCGACATTCCCTTGAAGCGAAATGTTAAAATAGTGCTGCCTTCTTCTCCCAATCCACACATGATTCATCTTTGAAAAATTGCCTTCCGAAGTATGATGGATTACCGGACCCAACTTTATATGACCAATGACTCGTTAGGTTCGTCAGGAAGGTCATCATAATCTGAGGAAAGAAGCATGTGGTAAAGTGCCTTTCCGAAAAAATATACGCATGTCATGTCTTATAATTTAACGGCTCGAGGAAAAGGGGAAATTTGTTTCTGTTAATAAGCTTTTGGATTTTCGACATTCATTTCAGTCAGGTCAATCTTCCCAATTTCGTCTACATAAATATTATTATACTTGTACAAAACGAATTGAATTCCAGCTAAAGTGAAACCGAGACCCCGACGATGTGGTTCCATTAAACTCATTTAAACTTGTATGAAAACGGAAGATATATGAAATAGTGTTCTCCTCTTTCTTACCTTCACTAACAGTAAGAGATGCGACTCATTGATCCATGTTACCGTTCACCACTAAAAAGATATATAATTTTCATCCACTTCATTTCATCTCGTATTAAATCAGACTCAACTTACCATCTGTGTGAGAGTACAATTTTAATCGTATTAAGCAAACCTTTCCTCGTCGTTTATAATATCATTAGTTTTTCCTGAGTCGTATAACGGTGCATAAATATAAAAACTGAGAGATGGATGCAGTAATATGACTGTGAAGACTGAAGAATCCAATATTTTGACTCGTAACTATCTATTAAAGCTACTATCTCTGGACTGGATCATCAAACAGAACGAAACTGATGAGTACATTTGAAACATCCTCGGAGTGAAAAGGGGAACGCTTCCAGCAAAGAAGAAAAAAGATGAAAGCCGAAAACCTGCTGACTTCTAAAAATCCTCGCGCAAACAACTCTGGCTTTAACTACCGACGGTCAAATGGACTGATCGACTGCCTCTCTTCTAATCTTTACAATCTTAAAACAAACATTCAAAACAAATATTACATTTATTATTATGACGTTCTATTTTACTGGTTTGGGCACCTACTCTCGCACGCACGCACGTACTTATTTTTAATGGAGAAAAACAAACGAAGTGGAGTAATCATGGGTTTAGTGTATTTTTAAGAAAAGTTGATCTTCGTAGCTGCCCCTCGCGTTTCGGAATTCTGAATCAATTTCATCCATTGCCGCATATATGAGAGGAAGATGAGAAGTTTCTCCAAGAAATATCGATTTCTTCCTTTTTATAAACCCTATTGAAGACCTCTGAAGAGAGAAATATTTAGCGAGTGGCATAACTCAACCAAGCAACGTTCTTCGAAACTGATTCCAACTTGCCGCAATAAGATAGGAATGACTTGTCGAGTTTTGTAAGTTCATGAAATTTTATTCAGCTCAGTTTTAAAACAATGTGGCAACCGAACAATTAATTTTGTTTGCCAACTTCACCCGGTAATGACATTCGATTCGGATTTATATTTTCATGCAAAAGAATAAAAAAGTTTCAATAACAATAAAACAATTTAACTTAACAGATGCAATGTAGTGATTCCACAATTACTGCTCCTTGATAATTTTCCGCTTTCGTACGACAGGCCTCCTGCGAATCTGTGCTGGAGGTGGAGAGCCAACCTCTGGTAAGAGCTCAGAAAGTCGATCTACAAAACCATTATTCCGAAGAGGTTCAGGTATTTCATTAAACCACGACGAAAGTACGAAGACAAGAAATTGTTACCTTACCTTCTTGTAACCACCGAACTTGTGTAGCAGGACCGAACCCCAAATGATTTCGACAAGCAATCCGGAAAAGTACGTGTGGTTTGCCACTTTCGTAGTCATGAAAAACCGCATTTTTAATTTGCTCGGCGTAAACTCTACATTCCTTGATCTCGCCCACGTACAGTCTCTGGAAAGGAGTATCTGCAGTGGCACAAGCCCACCGACCCTTCTGAAAATATTTACGAATAAACTTGAGTATATAAAAGATGAACTGGAGTTAATTCAGTCAGATCACAATAAAAGAAGTTTTACATTATTTGTAATATTTAAGCACATTATTAATAGCCATAAACACAGCGTAGTCTTCAACACGACCCAGATCAGATGAGTCCTCCTCCGGCATAGTCCACGTTATTGTGGCACCACCACCTTCCACTGGAGTCACCCGAATGTTTCCAGGAGCACCTGGAACACCCGGTGCCAGTGTTCGAAACGCCACGGACTGAAATATAAATACTGATACATAAACTGATTTTTGATACTGATACATAAACTGATTTTTGAGGAGACAAAATCACATGTGCAAATCCACCCTCCACAGCCACTCCTCAATTTTCAGTAATAACTAATCAAATTAAGCACCTCAGACCAAGGTCCAATTCCAATTGGATTCACTGCCGCCACACGGAACATATACGCATGTGTTGATTTTAATTGGATCTTCTCCAGCCGAGCTTCCTCTTCCGGGGGTTTGTACAATAACAACATGTTACAATTGTAAGCATGCTTGACTTCGAATTGTGTCTTTTTCGTGTGGGCCACATCCATCCACTTCCCGTCATCCATTGCTGAATTTGAAATTTTGAATTTATGCCCTCAGTACCACAGCTCCAAATTCCTTTCGGAAGCCACTTCACAGGATTCGGATAAGCAAAATAAAATTAAAAAGTCCTGTGGAAGTAGAAGAGTATTACATATAATTCTGTAAGCAGAATTGGTAAGCCAAGGGAAGGTATACAGATGACAGATAAACAGCTATTATTAAATTTGAAAGTCTGAATGTATCTTATCAAACCTGAAGAAAATCCTGAAGGAGACTAAAATTTAAATTTCTATAACTTTTCGTTTTAACCTAAACACTGAAACTTAACATACAAAATTACTTCGAATTGTGAAGTGGACTGAAAAAATAAATTGGGCAATATTACTCACTGAAAATCACAACTCTGCAAAAACTAACAACTAAACAACTGTAGTTCATTTCACACTTCATATCATGGAATTTAGAAATTGGCATCCAACTTTCCAACTAACAATTTACCCATGTCTATTACAAAATAGTTGCAATTGACGTTTATATCTATCAGTCATTGCTCACATGTGCATCAGCATCCAAATTCTTGCTAACAGAATGGACCCCGACGCATATTTTACGGTGAAAGTCAGCGGTCATTATTGCATTTAGTCGCACATTTTATAAAAAAAACTGATTTGCCCTTCAAAGTCATCTTCTTAAAATAATATGATGTCATTTAATAGGTTGGTGACGATTTGCGCATATTTCAATATGTTCAGCCTTCTTAGAGAACCTTTTTCAAAATTTGGCATCATCATGTAAGACCAATTCATGGTGCAGGCCTAAAGAAATGCATCTTAAATCATACATGAATATTATGCAACAAAGCATCAAGAAGGAAAACTTCACGAATATTTTCATGTAACAGCAAGCGGGACGATTTTTTTTCGGTGAAACAACTTCTTGGCAAAGCCAATCAAAGTTGCATGGTTCAAACTCCAACGTGTTCAGTTCGTGAAAGTAAGCGAGAAGCAAACAAAACTCGACTTCATTTATCTCTCTGATCTCATTTCATTTCGTGTTCAACTTTTCAATTTTCTTCCCATTACAAAATATCAAGTTGTGAGCTGCTAATGTACCTCTCGGCTTGACAAATTCTTACAAGCGCCTCTGATCCGTTCTTGTTATCATCGTCATCTTCTTCTGTTTCTCGTCTTGTGTTGTATAATTAATATGGACACAATACTTGCATGCATACTTGTTCGGTTAAAAGTCGTATACTAGACATTACATAAATGTCATGCCTTGCTCGACTTGCACTTTAGTTTGAATGATGCCTGACTGATTTCAATTGTCTCTTCTGCTTTATTACCATTTACCATTTACTGGTGCTTGCACTGCGCTGACTTTTTTTTGTAACGGGAATGGTTGTACTGTGAGGAGGAATGCTTTTGAGAAGTTGAAGGCAAAGATATTTCACTTTTTTATATTTATGCTTTAGTAATGTGCATTAGGTGTATTTAGGTAGTACAACACTTGTGTTTGCGACAATTAGGAATTATCATTGTCACCGAAATAAAAGTGCTAAGCAGTGCACACACCATTTCCATTTATAACTCATATGTCTAGGGAAAACAAATTATATACGAATTGTCTTTTTTTTAAAGATGTAACCCTTCTTCCTAATTTCAAGTCGATGTTTATACTCCACAGCTTCTAACAACTCATGCAAGACGTTAACACATTGGGACATTCGTCTTTCCATGGTTGACAGGAAAGGAGAAATGAGGACATTGACAAAATACAAGCTCTAATCATCTTCTGACTTCTTTTCTTTCCTTTTCCTTGTACTATTTGCTTCATGCTTGTGCGAGTTCAAAGAAATGCATCTTTCCTTTGGTTTTACATAAAATGAACGAATTTCTACCAGAAGACGCATACTTTCTTGCAGTTGTTTTTCAGATTCATTACTCTTTCCACTTTAAAGTTGCTGAAACCAAAGAATCATTTGGGTTCGGAGATCTATTCGCTCTTTGGGGGATTGACCAAACAAAAATTTGTTTTTTTATCTGGAGGCTGTCTCCATTTTGAAATGTATCCAAAGAGGAATAGTTCTAATTATTGCCACTTTCAATTAAAAATGCTCTGCTTCGAAAACAAGGATCAAAAGGTGTACATCACACGAAAATACAAATACTGCGACTTCCTTAAAATTCGAATTTCCTATTAACATTTTGCCCGTACTCCAAAGATTGCCTTTCAGCTAAAGTTAAATCAAAGCAATTTCTTTTCATTTTAGATCAAACAGGCACGTGTTAAATATCCCAGATGCATCTCGTAGTGGCGTGTATTTCTTTAATTCAAGAGGAGTTGGGTTGAATAACCATGATTAAGTTCATTTTTCAACTGATACCTTTTATTGCGTTCTGGAAATACAAAAACACAGTTAGAGCATATTAAACCAAGGAATGTTTGGCATAAGCAACCAAGGAATCGCCAACTCATGTCGTTTTCGGTCGGCAACAACCAACCAAATGTTATGACTTGAGAACGAGACCAGAATACGTACTTTTTCCATGCGAAAGTGTCGCAAACGGTCTTTGAAAGGCATCAGCAAAAAGATGGAATCACGAAACAATGGAGTTTTTAACTTCGTTGCAGCAGATTTTCAGTTTTTACACTTTCAAGCAGATATTTCTCAGGATATTTGCATACAAACTGGATATAACATAAGCCGATGATTTTTTTTACATTGTGCTTTTGAATTTTCCTTTCAAAGTAGTGGAGCTGATGCCAACGATCTTAATGTGATAGTGCTAGCAAGAAGCTGACTAGTGGAACACTTTAAAGTTTTATGGTTACGTCTACGTCTAGTCTTAACGTCTGTTATACTGTTAAGAATAATGTGTAATGTAGTAATGTGCACACAAAGAGTGAGGAAACTAACACTCTCTGTATTTATATTATCCTGTTTAAAATCGAAAGAGAATTGCAATTTAAAATAAAAATCCCTTTCACTTCTTTTTTTCTAGACCACTTCAATCGACTTTGACGGGGTTATTGCTTCAATTCACTATTATCCGGATATCCCCGATGTACTCCGCAGAAATGTATTGGTGCAGAAATCTATAAAAATTTTAGGTTTGAAGCAAAATATGTGCATAGCTTCCTTAATTTCTCCCAATTTATATATAATTTTATATAAATAAAATGTCCGTTCCAATTATATTTAAGAAAGTGTACATTTTCTTGGGACAAGATACGTTTACTCCAAACAGTAAATGTAACAAGTCACTGCGAAGCTATATGGCCATAATTCTGCTTTTGGGTCGTCCTCGCTGTAGTGGTTTGCATTGAACTGAAGAGCATATCGGATTTGGGAAAAGGCTATACGAATTCTCCTCACGAAAGCGGAAATGACCGGGTTTGTTGCCAATAAAAGTGAAGATTACTTTAGTCAAATTGATCCTACAAGCTAATGAATAAAAACCTCAAGGACGATTTCCATTAGAAAAAGAAACACAGGCTGTTACGTGTTATGATGATGCATTCTGGATTTTGAGTAAGTCAGCTGAAATGGCAAATTAATTTGCAATCAGTGCATTAAAAGCGCCACTAATGCCTTCACAATACTGCCGTTTAAAAAGATGCATGCAGGTTTCCCACTTATTCATTTAAAGTACACCATCCTTGGCACATTCGATTTTTTAAGTACGGAAAATATTGTGTTGGTTCTTTTTTCAAGAAAACTTGCCATTACTCATTCTCTGATACCAATCCACTACTCATAATTTGACATTAATGATGTCTAGGCAGTTTGTTTCTGGTTATTTTCCTGCCATATTGTTTCACAATGCCTCAATATGATCCTCTTCGTTTTTTTTATTTCATTGAGAGTACCATTTGGCAAGAGTCAACAAAGCCGCACGTTATGGCATTGCATAGATTTTATTCTTCAAGATCATTACAGACACAAGGTAATAGCAAGGGAGTGAAGTTTTTATTCAGCTCTCAAATAAAAGTATTTATCTCTCTATGGATTGTTTTCCTACTTCATATCAATTTCATGATATACTTGAGATTAGATCAATAGTGCGTGTGTCCTACTGATCTTCCTATAAAACATTATTGAACTGTCGGGTCGATCTCAATTTTTGCGTAGGCAGTAAAATACCAATGTAGTCGGGTCTCGTTTTTTTTCGAAATACTAGAAAAAAACTGGGTTAAATAGAGTTCAGGTGAAGAATCGGCTCATGTCGCTGGTTTTAAAACCAGAGCTCTTAACTTTTTTGTGGTAAATGTTGAGGTTGCGATACAGAAAATATCATGAGGTCCTTGTATCTTGAGAATTTTTTATCAGTAAATATTTTTATATAGCTCTTGCCTTCCAGGCAAATGTGCGGATTGATCAATCATTTTTTGTTTGCAGCATTATTTATGTTTCATCGTACATAATGGCTACGTCGAAATGGTATGTTGTGAAACTGACAGTTGCAGAATTAAAAGATACATACAATGCGCAAGTTACAGGTGACTGAAAAGTAATTTCCTTTTTGTGCAATTCCGATCCAATTGACTTTTGGTGTATTTACGAACACAAACAGCAAATTGTGAAAAAAAGCGCGACCATAGGATTTTCAGTCTAACGAATTTTGCCAGAAGGATCATAAAAAACTTGAATGTATCTGAAACATCCCTTCGGCGGTTCCAAGGCTGTCACATTTAATCGTTATAACATTTTGTCCAAAATGTGTAACTTTTTATTCTTTATTTGTCAATGTCACCCCCAGGATTCCGCTGGTTTCTACATTGACTGTGCCCGGATAATAAGAAAGATTGTTATTTATAAGTTCGATGGCATGCAATAATCCATTTTGGTGAGATGACAAAATCTGACTTGGATAAGAACTGTGTGTAATATGGAGTTTGGTATATGTGGAAGATGACTCATGACTCCCTTCCCCCACCGAAACATATTTCCTCCAGGTTTTGTGTTTGTGAAGCGCATGGATATTCTTGCAAAAAAGGCAAAGTAGAATGTCTGATTTTTCCCGCTCCCACATCAAGCGGAACATGCATCGGAGCAGAAGTAGATTATTGCACCAGCTCAGGTCATTTGGTGAACTTCTTCGCACTTGTGGAGAACTAAAAAAGTGGGCATTCAAGAAGCACTAGTCCATCGTATTTTTCAAATTCAAGTTGGAAACTAGTTGAGTAAAAAAACGGCTGAAAACCAATAAAAACCACAATGTGGTATAAGGCATGATTTTGAAAAGTTGATGATGTCGACACTGCGTCATATGACAAGACAACTCGTGGATGAGGAACTGGTAATAAAAGACTGTTGCTGGCTTTGGTGCTTCTTCCTGGCCTTCTTCAAAACTTGAGCAAGTGGCGAGTGACGATGATGATTATCATGTGTGTGGTTTTAGATATTCTGATGGCACTTGGCAATTGCTCTCAGCAAATATTACTCCGTTTTAGCAACACTCTGGTCAAGTCGTGCAGAACACTTAGTCCACAATTTTTAATACCTAATCTGATGCATTATTGTGTGCCGTATGACGAGTTGTATTTTACGTGCTGCAACAACAACCACTATCGTTCGTGGTGTAATATGTGCGATGATATGTGATATGATATGGGAGAAATAAAAATTGCCCCATGTGTCTGCGTGAGAGAGTTTTTTGCAGAAATTTCAAAAAGGAAAAAAAGGTTACACAATGGAATGACGATGGCAGAAGAACAAGTGTGTATTAAATAGAAAACGAAGAGGAGTAATAGTAATACACAATGGATTTTTTTATGTTTGTTGTTGTTGTGGGTGAGGGAAGCCTGTTATGCACACAAATTGAGTAAAGGAGCATTAAGCGACGTTTTTTTTGTTCTGAAGAAAAAAAGGTTTAGCTTTCATGATGATGGGTGCTTATACATAGAGTATAAAAAAAAGTTTTACGGTCATAGATCGTCTTCCTGAGGCGAGTCTGGTGGTGGGTAATAATAATCCGCGTATGGCACATAAAATACACCTCTGATGGTTATATGTTGTATTAATGGGCAATATTCTCGTCAAAAATGCTTTTTGGTGGTTTACTTTTTTCCCTCCTCATATAATTGCATTCAACTCCGAAATGTTCAACAGGTTTCATTTTATTCTGTGGAAGAAGAGTAAAATACTATCTCGTTAAAGCAAATATTATGTGTGCACAACACAGATACTTGTGCAAACAGTATGGCAGGTCTTTCAGGTGCCTCTGCGAAATTGAACGGGAAAGATTTTTTTGCTTAATAAGGTTTACCATTTTTTCTTCGAAACATGTGCACTTTCAATTCTTATGCAAAGTGAAATAGCAAAAAGATGTAATCAAATTAATGTTTGTTGAGGGTAACTTATCCTGCCCGTTATTGTCGACTGTGTGCCGTCTGACGTGTAGATATCATTACAAGGTAAATCAACACATTTTCTGGCATAAAATGTGCAATTACCATAACTTGTGGTTGCACTTAGCAGTATCATTTTTTTCACTAATTACTTTAACGGCGACTTGAATTGTAAAAACAAGAATGCTTAAATTAATCACACACTTTATTGAGCAAAAAAACATCCATTAATTTTCATTGAATTGCTCATTAAAACCTAGACATGGAAGTAAATGACACAATCCTGTTTGTAAATAATAATCCTTGCTCACTCCATCTTGATAAGCATCTCAGGGAAAAAATGTCAGCTGTCAAAAAGTTTACACGATTAAAGTAAAACTATTGTTTTTAAGAGTGTGTGTACACAAATTCAACACATAAAATATAAACCAGGTAGGCCTTTCCACACAGGAAAGGTCTTGACACACAATCCGCACTATTATTACCTGTCTCAAAGTTATCACACAGTTGCGATTCCTTTTTTTATTTTTCTTGCTTTGACGATTTCTCAATGATGGCCGTTCCCGACTGAACAAAAATATGCGTCATAATATTGCACGCCTGAGTTTTCTTCATACGCATTCATTTCAGTTCTTTCCAATTCAAATATGCCTTGAGCTCACTTTTTTGTATTCCACACAATTTGTTGTCCAAAATTTGGTTTGTTCTTTTTTCCTACAAAATTTCTTCGGCGGCTCAGAGCTCAGCACTTCATCATGATAGTATAATACATTTCATCAGAACGCAAATAAACTTGAGAAAAATTTTAGTGTGTGTGGACGTTTGCTCATTAAGAATAAAAATGGCAGCAGATCCCATATTCCTCGTGCAAGACGGTAGGCTTAACTTAAAACCAACAACGTCAACGAGCTAAAAAAAAATTTTTGCTCCTGCTTTTTCAAGATTAGATTTTTTGAGGCAAACAACGTAACGTCTTTTTTCCATCTCATTTTTTCTTCAGTTTTGCTCATTTTCCTCTCGCTTTATTCACCTTGGGCGATGGGATGTATTATTTTCAGGGAAGATATATTTTTTTAACAGAAAAAAAACGCGCAGCATTATTATGTTTTATAAATTGCATATGTACACATTCTTGAGCTTGTCTTATTGTTGTGTTTACAAAATGGTAGGAAAAAAGTTTTCCTAAAAACGACGAATATTACTTCATTTCGTTGCGGTCAAGTCATTACACGCATGCACGCTGAAAATAATACAATCATCATATCATTGTTGAGTAATGTGTAATAGTGTATATATCGTACAATTTTTTTTATTTCTTCTGATAATTTGTCTCAAAACTTGTAACAAGGCTCAACAACGTGGATATAGTTACAGTATTTATTGTCGGAGACGTAAGGAAAAACATACCTACATAATGCTTATTTGTTTGAGACTGATGATAACTACGATGATATCTCCGATGATGATGATGATGTTTCCTGTGGAAAAAAAGAGAACAAATAATGAGCAAAAACAAGACATGAAGTCCGTGCAACAAAATAAAACAGTTTATGGTCAGGAGGAATGATGGAAAGCACCTACCTACATATCTTTGGGGTAATAATAGGCAAGAGAAGGTGATGAGTGGTGATATTCTTATATCTGAGTAATTTCCTATACCGTAACGCTAATAATAACGACGTGCGGTTTGCTTCTTAATTTTTTTCAAGTTGATTTAGCAAAAGCAAGAAAATTAGGAGAAAACAATATTTGCTCCTGTTTGAATCCTTCATTTTTAGAAGCAATATTTACGGATGTGCAGCTAAGAAGGGACTATTACGCAATTTTTGCTAACAAGCTCCCTTCAAGTTCATTTCACTTTTTTTCTTGATTTTTTTTTCTTGTGCAATTGATACTTATTTGAAACTAGTCAAAAAATGAGCAGGTGATGAGATGATGGTGGTGATTGATATGGTTAGCAATGATCTTGTGCTTATGAGCACTCGCACAACTTATCTAATCCTTTTTGGATGATTTTTTGCTAAAGTAACTTTACCTTTAGAAACCTATACCATCAAAATCCATCATAAATAGTTCGTCAAGAACAAGCTTTATTGAGATCTTCTTACAATTTCTTTAACTCTCCTCAAATGACTTTCGTGTGTCGTTTAGGTTGTGGCTTTTTTGTAGCATGAAAATGTTTTCAAAATGTAAAAATTTCTGCGTTTGTAAATAAGTACATGCCTACTCCATTTATCTTTCATCTCAAATAAGGACAAAAACGAAGGTGTATACTAATACTTGACTGAGAGGAGAATTGAGTGGAACATTATTGCATACTCCAGGAACTATGTAATGTTAAAATGTGTAGCTCTGAAGTGGATGAATCAAGGGTGAAATTATTGTAGAAAGATTATGGTTCGCCGGATCGACATGCGTTTACCACTTGGCTTCTCGACTCATATCACATCATCAACGAGACTTTGTGGTTGTAAATGAGACAGCTTTTTTTCCTTCAGTAACTGATTATTACTCTAACCTCAAGAAAAATTAGGAATTTATCTTGTCGATGGCTAGCCTGATGATCATGGTTTGTTTGTACTTTTAAGAAAAGTTTTTTTTGTAGGATAAAAGTTGGATCAGTGTGAGTGGGCAATATGTGTGCACCTCTCTGACTTTGTTGTAACATTATCGATTTCTTATGATGATGATATAATGGTTAAATCATGTAAAAAACGAAAGCATTGTTTTAAGGGGCGGGCTAGGCTGGGAACGCTTGTTAGGGATAAGCCAAGTACCACACGGTGCACTAATATTATTGAGTTTTCTGGTTAAAGTGTGTTTAGCTCGGGAAAATGGTGATTGACGATAATGCTCAAGATATGATCGTTGTTGGTGCAATGCGTTATAGTAAACGAGATTCCCTTTATTTTTTGTACTGCTTTTGGATTTTAGAACGATAATAGCAAAAATACTACACATGTGGTTGATAATGATAATGTGGTCCATGTGGATGCACGATTCAGCACTATCACGATGAACAATCTCCACTTCTTCGTGCACCTATGCGATCACTCGCCCCGCAACAAGTAGTTATTTTACTCATTCACAGGTAGTTTCAAGAAAACAAGATAAATGATCTATTCCATTGTTTGGGCTTTTTGTGTAAGTGAACTATTTTACACAAGGCGAAAAGGATGAGTTACGTACTTAGAAAAAAAGGAGCATGAGATCAGCAATCAGTAAGCAAGCTATGATGCTTAAAAAGAAATCAAGCTGACCAAAATGCGTGAGTCCAGTGGTGTCTTGTGCGTCATCTCAGTGAACGAGGAAGGGAGGATAATGTCTTGAGAAAAAAATATGAATAGGTTCAGAGCGTAACCTTTAACCTTGCTTAAATCTAACAAGGCCTTCAATGGAAAACGAACAAAACATTTCAATCATCTCGGAGGAATGCTTAAAAAAGGAAGTCTTTAAGTTTCAGTTCAGAAGTGTTGCATATGGTACACCTTGTCAATAAAAAAAATGGACACTTGTGTTAATCGAAATCATGCTGGAATATGTATATTAGATTGAAATGTGTGTACATTGAGATTTTGGATATAAAAATTCAAAATATGCATACTGACAAGAGGAGGCAGCCATAATCACTCTTTTTAATCAGATGATTTTTTGAACCAACCCAAAAAATATTTGAAAGGTCACCTTGCATCTTCTGGATTTTATGGTCGGATTCAAGATGTCTTTTTGATATTTATTTTGAAGAGCGACTCTGACTGACTAGACGTTTCTTGAAAAGGTAGCTGACAACTTTATTGCTTACTCATCAAAAATGTATTTTCCTTTCACTACTGAATTGATTTCTAAAAAATTTAAAGTGATAAGCTTTTTTATCAACTTTATTTTCATTCAGATTCTCCCTTTTCAAAAAATATTCCATTCATGTCACTCGTGGACATTCCAATAATATTTGAAATTGTTATTACGTGTGCCATCCCACTTCCGTCCTTTTCATTTAGAGAAAAGAAATCTTTCATTCGCGATAAAGAGCGTATCCACGATAAGGATTCGAGATGACTAGGAATTTTCTAAAGAAATGCATAGATTTTATTCACAATAAATTCAAAAAATGCAAGTGTGCGCATTCAGCCAGTTGTCCAGCGCATCTGCATCATTGAATATTTTTACAATTGAACTCATACTTCTTTCTGCAAACACACATGGAAGGTATTCAATGTGGCAGGGGAGCAGAATATAATTTGATATTTAAAATTACAGGGATTGAGTATTTTTCAGATAATAATCACCCTTTTAATTTTTTATATTCTCATTTTTTACAATTTCCCCTGAAACCAAGAACATGATCATAAAGATATTACATTATCATTAATATTATTGTAGCTGACCAGACTATAGGCTGGTTACTAAACAATGATGGAGGTATTTTGCATATTATTCATGGCAGCCTTGTTACTTTGTATTTTGCTCTTGCCCTCTCTCTCTCTCATTTCTCCTTCCCAGCACATCGGAGGTTTTTTCATTACGTATGCAATAAGTAAATTACATGTTATTGAAAGCTTCATCATGATCGTAATCACTCATGAAAAACGAGCATTAAATGAGACGGTCATCCTAAATTGAGAAACGACTTGGTGCACACAAGAATGAAAAATGTGTGCGTTAATATTATGCACACATAGAGCAACAAGCTATGGTTGCTTAACTTTTCCCTTTTCGTCTCTTTTCAACTCTGTCTTCTGGATCTGTTGTGTTTGTATCCTGAGCAGTCTCTCTTTCTTGCCTCTGATTTGTACCTCCGACATTTTTACAACGTTCGCAACATAAGCGATGTTTGTTTTAGAATGTCAGGATTTAATAATACCTGCTTCTCCTTTCAGAATAAAACATATTTTTGATGATAACGAGGGTTGAATGAATGCAGGAGCCGAGTACACTTTGTCCAAAAATAAAAGTGCCAACTTAGTTTCATGAGATTTCAGGAAGGTTTTAGACACAT
>JAHZNF010003759.1:0-13215 GCA_027744215.1 Troglopedetes dispersus | reverse complement strand
TCTTTTTAAAGGGAGGACGTGGAATTTTCTGAGACCGTCATTATCCCGAGTTGACATTAATTTGCCCTTAGCATTTATTCAGAAGCACAAACAGATAAACAACAACATAAAAGTCATATTAATGATGCAATGCGTCAACGATAATGGCTTATGCACCGGGTGAGGGTGAATCTAAATGACACAAAACACACAATCTCTATTATCTAAATGTGTGAGCTAATACTCATCAGGTGTGATGTTATGCGACGTGCTTGGAATTGTTCCAAGGGAGGCTCTTTTCTAGAAATATGCTTTATTGTTATAGTTTATCCGGTTCAAAACAAAATTATTACAGATCCTTTTTACTGCTTGTGTCAGCAGGTTAATTACTCCAAGCCAGACCCTCCATGCTTTTTATTGGTATCCCGTTTGACAAATAAAGCTGCACACATGTGAACCAGTCACATTGACACATAGAAACATTAATACTTTTGATTATGAATGATAACTGAACTTGTCGAAACTGCAATTTTTTTTTGGTAAATATGATGCATGGAAATAATACAGAAAATAGCACACAGTTAGACAGAAGTAAATTATGATAATGTGTGACAATGAATTGCAAGCCTCAGAATACAGCCGTTATAATATTTAGTTCAGTGCTCACACATTCGCAAATTGTGAGCAAGATTTTTTTTGCAAAATAAAAGTACTAATAATAAGGCATAATACAATAGAATGGTCCCTTAAATATTCACACTTTTGTTTATATTAATGACATTTTGATAAATTTCTAAAATTATCAATTTTGAAGGACTTAATTTCGTTAAGCCAAAATAACTTAAAATGACACATGATATGTTTGCCAATGCGCTTTCCAAATCGAATTTTGTGTAATTGTGACTACTTTTTAAAACAACAGAAATTATCTGAATCTCAATTCTGTATAATTTAGTGAGAACACTTTAACAAGTCACTTTTTTATCAAATCAAAATTTTTTGAAGCAATCATGGAAATCACAAATCTGTACAATTTATCGAAATGAGAATGATGATCATTGAGGATTAGATTATTAAGTAAGCATATTTTTCATAATCAAGACGAAACTGAACAGGACAAAGGATTGGCTACACAGGTAATTCTCACTCATTTGCTTTGCTGGGTGGGTGGCCGAAAGAAACCTTGCGGTCTTTGATTTTGTTGTTGTTGTTGTTGGTATCGGCGCTGTTGTTCCTGTTGATAGTTAAGTGGCTGCTGTTGGGGATTCAATTGCTGAGTCCTTCATAAATTAAATTTTAAAATTACGGAGACCATTCAGCAGGTTCAATCAAAGATACTTAAGTTTTCATGAATGCCAAACGTACCTGGCGATGACCTCAAGGGACTTCCTAATAGCCTACAAGCATCATCCAAACATGAATGCATTAACAAAATTTTTATATTTAAAATTCAAACAAATTATCTTTATAATTATGCTACCCGTACTTCTGGGATGGGAGGAGGAGTGGGGAGGTGGTCCCCATAAGCTGAATTCAATAAAAAAATATTATCAAATTTACAACTCAAAATAATATTAATGGACACGATGGTTCAATTAAATGTTCAGATTGATAAGCTATTGAAATCTGAGGAATATTGTGACCACTTTAACCACCTTGGAAGCCGTTTTCATCAGCTGCAAATAAAGCCAAATTCTTTCATTTAGAGCCGCCACAAAAGAAAATTTATTAACAAATTTGGAAATTTATTTCGATCAGTTTATTGAATTACCGGTGTATGTAACCTTGTAAAGAACATTGTCAGGTCTGCAAATGATTCGTAGAAAACATGTATTATTACAAATTGCGGAAAGAGCAATAATTTATTTGGAGGTGATTCTAAAGATTTTTCAAATTTTTACCCGTAATATTGGTAGCTTCCACGGGAGGTCTGAACCTCTTGGTCAGTCCCAGGGTTTTTCAGGATCCCTTTTTATAAGAGTTTCCCAGATGAATTTATTCATTGAAAACAATACTTCAATAAAAAAACTTATCTGAAAAACGCATACATACTTACCTTCTTCCTCGGCAGCGAGTCCGTTTGAGGTTTCATACAAGTACCTGTAGTTACCTGACCCGTCATTTTCATTTTCATACCTGGTAATTGTTGCTACTGCATCGTTGGGATTGTAATAAGGACTCCTTCCTGTGGCCACTGGCTGTTGATCTCGACGGTCAAACTGTTGATTCCTTCGGAATTGTTCATCTCTTCGGTACTGCTCGTCCCTTCGATACTGTTCATTCCTTCGGGTTTCTTCCTCTCTTGGTTCCTGGGGCTGTTGTTGCCCCAAAACGTTTGCACCAAAAAACACCACCACAACACCAATCTATATTTAATTCGAAAAAAATATAATATGGTATTTAGTTGCAGGAATTAAAAATGTTTGTTAGAATTTATAAAGATATTTAATTTTTATTTTCTTTAAAAAAAACTAACCACTAATAAGCTCCTCATTGTAAAGATCTTAATTGATTTAACTATTTTTTTATATTTTGTTTCTACTTTTCGGAAACTTTTCCGTCTGGGATACTACTATCCAGTGCGCTGATAACTTGAGAACTGTGTGTTGTCTCCGCAGTCCATTTGTCTTTTTTATACTTTCCCCCTGCCGTGTGCACATTGTGGTCATGAAACAATTTCTAAAAAAAGGATCCTACCTTGACTTCTTCATCTGCAAATTTCAACCAGGTACATACAATGAACATTATCTAACAAGAATATCATGTAATTCAGAAGAAGTTACACGCGTTGTCTAGAACCACTCTAAAATATAAATATATTATATGCTCCACGATATCTCTCTAGAACTTTTATAATCAGTTTGATACAACATTTGTTACGATTATTACTTACCCTAAAAAATATAACTAGATACAAATGAAATCTAATACATGCAAACAGGCTAAACATGGACACAAAGAGCGCATCTTCCACCAAGACAGGAGGAGAGGGATGATTACTGCACTTCACCATCATCATCATCATCGCCATCACCTTTCGTTGGCAGTAATCATCTTCATCAAAAAGGAGAATGGCACGACGGATGGATAGTGGTCAGTGGTGGTGAACGATATGATATGATATGATGATGATCAGGATGGTCATTACTAAATAGCCTCTTTCTTTCTTTTTTTCTTCGTCTTCTTCATTTCATATTTCGAGGTGAAGGAAGAATAAAAAAAAGTGCAAGTAAAGTTTTTTTTTCTAAGGGTGGCCTTTGAAAGATGCAAAAGTCCAGAATTGCATGTTTTTGCAACATGTGTTCATAAATATCTACAAGGAGGATTATTCTTTTGGTAGCGTGTGTGTGCGGTGAGCTCGCGGACAGAAAAATGTTTTTTTATGACAAGTTTGATCATGACATGACAGTACAACAACGCGGCCGTTTGCGGTTCATACATATAATGATCATGTGCACTTGCCAACAATGTGTCCATTCGAGGAGTGCTATTTATTATTATTTATAAAGTGCAATCGCAATCCATAAAGTATCAGATAAGTTAAGCACGCTGCTTCTACTCCTATGATGGAGGCGGTTCGCATTCGTCCTTTCTCACAGTAAAACCATCTCCGTTTGAATTAGAGAAAAAAGAAACCAGAAGATGAGCAGCTATAAGTAGGGTAATTGTATAAAAAGGCATTATGCGCAATAATAACATTGTTATTATGCATATTAGATACCTATTTAATAATGTTTTTGTTGTTGATCAATTTGCGTTTTGCGGTGGAGGTGCTGAACATGGCGTAAAAAAATACAATTAAAGTTGAAGAAGAGATGATGGTTGCATGAAAATGTCCTCACTCAAAACTGCATCGTCTTGACTCAAAAAAATAAAAGTGTGAGACACGGCATGGTGCCTACTTAATTCATCTGGTTAGATTACAATATTTGTCCTATCATATTTTATAATGGCTAAATCAAACGATTTGCTAATTTTTAATCGCCTGTAATATGATAATTAGCTGGGTTGACAGCTAAAATATAGTGAACTCAAGGAATTATTTACATAAAGTCCATTTTTGATAAATGCATTATTGTAATTTTAGGTAGTGTGTCAGGCGGCTCTGTTGTTCGAAGAAGAAATAGATAATGTGAGATGTTGATATTTTTGAAAGTCCGAATAACAACAAAAAAATATTATCGAAAAGTTGAACTTGTTAAAATGTTGATGAGAAGTCAAAAAATTATGGTTTCAAGTAAAAAAAATTGGATTATGAGCACGCAAAAGTAGAAGTCATAAATGGGCACGTTTCGTTTCTACATTTATGGTCACATTGTTTGCAGGTATTTTGCTTAACGTTTTTTTTAGGAAACAGCACATATGTGTAAAAAAGGGATGAAGATGGCAGATTGTATATACCTAATCACGTTTTTGTATGGCTTCTTGGCTACCAAATTCAGAGAAAAATGGGAAGCATTAGCCTTAACCTGATGAAAAGATTTCGTGAATGAAGGGAGAGAAGCAATTTTCCCAGGGCATAAATATCCACTGGAACAACCATAATTGCTTGCAGCAACCACAAAAAAAAGCGAAAAAAGTAATGTTCATCAGTAGTGGTCATTGTGTTTATTATTGTTTTTAGAGGAAAGCAGGTATACTTTTGTGGACAAAAATTGTTATTGCTGAACCCATTACACCATTTTCTGCGAAAAGAACCAACGTTTTTCTCTTTGCTTTTCCTTGATGAGGAGAAACGATAATACTTTATCTTGAAATTTTCAATTTGAGAAGCTAAAAAAACGTGCTCCTCCAAATGTTTTTGCAGAGTCGAGATTACGATGCGCAAATATCATGGCTCCATAATATTTGCTCTTTATTGTCACGTCCGTGAAACATGTCTCCTTTGTGCCATGTAATAGTGTATTGTGTGGATGATGAGGAAAGAAACATTGTTCAACCTTAATGCTATCCTTAAATCCTTAATTATCGGACCCCTGCGTGTTCACCATGTGTAGCGTTTGAAAATATTTGTACAAGAAAGAGTGCGGCTGACAAGAAAATAGTGTTTTGCACGCCAGGATCAACACCACCACATGACAATTGCTAAAAATCCTTTGTAAGCTTTCAATCAAACCATGAAAAACTCCCCAGACATTATGGGGCTTATCATCATGTTCCTTTTTTCTCATATCACACCATCTTACATACAGGAATTTACAGTTTATGCGAGAGAGAGAGCCAGTCAAAATTTTTTCTACAAATCTCAATTTTTTGTTGGCTTGATTTTTTAAGACACATGCGAGACAAGCCAAATGTAGTCCATTTAAGTACAACAATTACGTAAGGATGGAATTTGACACATCCTTCGATAAACCGTCAAAAAATTGTCCACCGCTCACTGAACTTTTTTTGACAACCCAAAAATTTATTGTGCCACTGACATTTTCTCAATTCGTTCTGCTTGTTTGACAGAGCAAAAAAACATTTCTAAGAAGAACTCATCTTTTTGAATGTTCAATGAAGGATTTGTTTTTTTTTCTGGGTTTATTAATTACAGAACTTGTTTTGTAGATTGTCTTTACTGAGCTTAAAATTAAGGTTCATACAAGTTAGAACAAATGCAAATGTATTTATTTAGAGACAATATCGGAAATATTTAATAATTAGGGAGAAGGGAGCCAATGTTATCGTTCTAGTAGTAGTATAGTGGAGCAAATCGTTTATCTGTTGCTGGCTCGTTGTTGATGGATATCCATCGATTCGATAATGTTGGGTCTGCTGCAAAACCACAATCGGCGTAACTCTTCTCTCCTTCATTAAAGGACACGAATTGGCCACCTTTTTCTCCTCTCGATAATATTATTATTGTTATTATTTTATTATGATAATCAGCAAGATTAGATGATGGGTAATGATAAGGTCGTCCCAAGGGGATAATAATGGCTTACAGACTTTATGAAAATAATACATTTTACGAAATGATGCATAACATTTTATAAATGTGATAAGTGCTTTAACGATTGCGATGGTCAACTTGTCAGGGCAGACATCCTGAAACTATTATTGATTAAATATGTCTGATGGTCTTGACAATGCGCACATTTCTCTGCTTCACCTGTCGTCTTGTGGGGTAGTTGGGCTCGGCACGAATCTAAAAAGGTCGGAACATAATTTTATTTGTGCATCATGCGATAACCTGCAAAAAAAATATGCTGCACCACTTCGTTGCACGCATGTAAACTCACCCCAGAACAAACAAATGACTGTGGCCAAGCATAATTATTTTTGTAAAGTTTAATTATCATCATTTGTATTCATTTTTTTAGAAAAAAAAATTAATGTAGCAAATGATATAAGCTTGCTCGTGAATTAAAAAGAACACAAATGCTAATTTTTATTGAGTTTGTCTACTTTTCGTAAAGGACATTTTAAAAAAAAGGAAAAGAATGTTCACTTTTTTGCACATGCAAACGTGACCCTGGAATGAATTTCTATTTTTTTGGAGCGAGCATAATTTTTTTTTTGTGAAATAATATTGATTATTGATTATGGTGATTAGTATGATTAGAGTGAGCAGGCGTGGATGAGTGTCACTTTTGGTTGATAGATTGTTCACAGGTTTTCGCAGTCAGATATTTAAAAAAAATAGTTCACAGCTCTTGAAAAGTACCTTTGCCATTTCACAAAAGAATACAAGTTATGAATGCACACACACGCTCAGTTTTTTCGACTAATCTAATCAAGAAGTGGCACACTATTTATTTCTCATTTTTTGGTCAGATTTTCTTTTCACAGCGAAACCACGATGAAATTAAGATGAGCTCCAAAATTATATACAAGAATCTTTACAATAATAATAATGAAGAAAAAAAAATAGAAATCAATCCTTCCATTTTCGTGGAACATTCCGTAATAATAATTATACAGATTGTGTAGATCAGAAGAAAAAAAGTGTTTGTGAATTTATTTTTTCCCGTGATCATAATCATCATCTCATAACATTATCCTCAATAAATGTAAGTAAATTACTATTTATCCTATATTAATTTTTTCCAAGTATCAACATGGTCATCATCATCATATCTAGCCTGACTGACGTAACTGCAATAATAATAATATTAATGTAATCTGGTTGCATTTCAAATTGTTTTGATTCGACCCACTGATTAGCTCTGCTGCATTCCATTGTTCTCGACGTAAATACTAACGTTATAATAATCCCTTTTTTTGTTCATTTATTCTTCGAAACAAGGATATATGGACATTAAGAACACGTGTCATTGAAACAGTAATAGTAACGGATCATTTTTACTTTCATTTGTGCACCATCAAATTTACATTTCGCAATTTATTAATTTGAATACTATTTTGAGAATACAAATATGGAAGCAGTAGCAGCATAGTAGTGGCTCAACTGCTTTTAATTACAAAAAAACCACCCAGTTTTTTTAAAGGAATTTTCTTGGCTCAATCTGCCATTCACACATTCACTTTATCTGGTGAACTTCTCTGATTCACCATCACTCGCTTTAATAGAGCTGATCACAGATCACTAAAAACACGATGAGCCTTTTAGTACGAGGAACGTGAGTAAAGGGAGATTTGCGGAGATATTATAATCGCCATTTTTGTATTTCATATTGTTCAAGGTCACAAACAAGTTTTTCTCTCTTTCTTATCAGGTGACTTTGGTCAAGACTTAAAGATTCGTGTTTTTTGTTCACACACCACGACATGACCTGAACAATATATCCTGAAGGGACAAGGTGTAGTAAAATATGATCAGTAAATACAATCAAGGAACCGGATGCACATAAATTTCTGTCTTACTTCATAGTACCGTGTTTCTTTTTTTTCTGGATATGCCACATCCGTTTAAATTAGGTTTTACTTTGTGGAAAAGTTGATCTTGGTGACGTTGTGCATCATCTGAGTTATTACAGCAATTTGCCCTCAAGTCATACTTCAATTCAATCTATTCCATCCGTAATAGTGATCATCACAAGTAAAAAAAAATGTAAATGTGATTTTCTTTCTGACATTAACTTTTGGTTCCAGGAATTTTTCTCAAGAAAAAAAAGGTAAAGTGAAGGGAAGAAGAAGCTAATCTGTTGCAGTGATACTTTTTTGCTCCTTGCTTTTGTATTATGCTAATTACACACTTGAAGATTACCTTTTGCGCTCACGGCACTCGGTAGATCTTGATGATCTCAGTTGTGTGATTATTGTTCCTTGCGGAATGTACAAATCCTGAGAATTATGGAGGTGAATTACAGAACCTGATGGATTCGTAGCATGGGACCTATGCATTGCGATTCATTCATGTCATAAAATTTAATAATATTTAATGTTTCAGTTGAGAAATTAGATTTCCTATACTAACAAAAACGTGATTGCACAGTACCCCAGAAAAGCAAGTGACCTTCATTTGACTCCTCTAATTTATTTTAGATTTTTTTAAGCAAAAAAAATGAAATATTACGGATTTATTGTTTTCTTTAAAAAAATTCTGCTCTATTGCACAAGTTATGATTTTCCAACAGCACAATACTTAATTTCTCCTCCTTTAAAAGCCAAACTGGTGAGTAGTTTTAATATTATACTTGAACATAATACTGGACACAATAATGGTCAGGATGAAGGTCGTCAGCTGCACACAAATTTAAACACATTATTCCAAATTCGAAATGCATCTTTTAAAATGCTGTTTCTAAAAAATCCAGAATCAATTATTTCTGTAACATATCCATTTATATTAACTCACCGCAACAAACATAAAGATGAAGAGAGGTATGAGGATAAAACAAGCGGAAATTATGCTCAGCTCAAATTCCTTGTCAAAGCAGTTAACCTCATGGAGTCTGGGCTTCGTCACAAAGCCATCCTTATCCACTCCTCCTTCACCCTCCTCCGGTTTATTTTCATCTCCTCCCCCACCTCCACCTGGGTCATTTTCGTCCGCGTCGTGCTCATCATCTTCGCTTGGAGGTTTGTAGTGAACCGTTTCTTCAACCGGATTGAAGCAGGCAATCCCACTTATCTCTGGACTACAACATGACAAGGGCCACTTTCCCGTGTAATTCTCTGGAAAGGTGTCGGCCCAATCCAAACGGTTTCTGTAGCCGCAACACGCGAACTGGAAGTGAAAGAATTATTTGTTTCAATTCATAATTTCTTCTAAAGACAAAATAGAATGGAACCGATTAAAAATGTCTCACGTATTCCTGCGAGTTATCCAGAAAGTGAAGGGGCAATCCATCTCCATGAATATCACCGGGAGTAAACCCTACCTTATCTCTCTCAAAAAATACATCCAATCTTGACCCAACGTTGCACGTATCAATGATGTAGCTTATCGCGCACACAAAAAGATAAAACTCCATAATCCCAAATGCTGTGTACCGCTGTTAAAACAAATTGTAGTCATTAAACACTCAGAGACAATATTTCAAATTTAAGTGAGAGATAAATTTTTAGGTTGTGAGACGTACAACATATCTAACGCTAGCACGTGCTTTGGGGTACTGTGCCGCATAAATGAAGTTAATCACGATCGCGTATAAAACCAGGAGGGTAACCGGAAACGGGGTGACAAGGTGAAGTCCGGGGTCCTTGCTAATCCCATTGGCTGCCATTAGGTTATCCCCCGCCAAGAAAATTTCGCGGAGAATGTGATGACTATAAACGGAAGCAGGAAGTTGGAAGGTCATGTAGCTGAACATGGCAGTGAGCATGGCAGCAATCATGGTGAGACTGAATGTGAGTCGGATAATCCAGTCAAGGGCTCGGTGAGCTATGTGCTCCATGTCTTGAGCTTTTTTCTGGTGAGAAAAAAAACACAAGTTTAAATCTTAAAATCAAAATTCGATATTTAGAAATACAATTGTGTTTAATATCTCAAGATAAGATGTTAGTACCTTTGTGGCTAATAAGTACCCCACTTCGTCCTCCTCTTCATAATATTTTTTCTCGAGGACTTCCTTGTCCTTCTTCGAAAACGTGGCGAAATCATCGTCTTGAGCTTTTGGCGCAACATCTTTTGCTGCTTGCTCCTTTTCTTTTGTTGTTTGTTCCTTATCCTTTGTTGCTTGGTCCTTATCCTTTGTTACTTGCTCCTTATCTTTTGTTGCTTGCTCCTTATCCTTTGTTGCTTGTTCCTTATCTTTTGTTGCTTGCTCCTTATCCTTAGTTGCATGCTCCTTATCTTTAGTTGCATGCTCCTTATCTTTACTTGCATGGGCCTTATCCTTACTTGCATGCTCCTTAACTTTTGCTGTCTGCTCCTTATCTTTCGTTGCTTGCTCCATATCTTGTGTTTTTTTCTGACGAGCCGACCACAAGTTAAATCATTCGTTATCTCAAAAACCTGTGTGTGCATCACAAGAAAAGAATCTCCGAGTGTGTGTGTGTCAATTCTTTTAGAAGAGAAACGATACCTGACGACTTATCCCCCTGTTTCTATATCAAATTGGAAAATATGGTAACCTTTAAGGATTCATTGGGTATGTAGATAATAAAATATTGGTTTCCTCCGTGATTGGCTCTTTTTTAAATTGCGTAAATTATTTTATTTTAGAAATCAATACCAAATTATATTTCTATTTAAAAAAAGTAAATAGAAAGTGAACTCCCATTTCTTTCACGTAGTCTCACATTACCCACCTCCTGTAACCAAAATTCCGTGCTCACATAACCCTAACCACCTTCAAAATTTTCCGTAATTGAGTTCCAATTTAGTCTTAATTAATATTTGAATTGCACAATTTTTTCGAACCAAAATCATTATGTCTCATCATTACAACGCTTCTCAGGTACATATTTCCCAAGACCTCTACATAAACTATGCATCTCATCAGAATTCTTCACACTATAAAACTATTCTATTGTTACAGTATTCTGAGCCGTTCAAGCCTTCCCGCCTTTGCAACTATTCTCCCTTCAACAACACCCCCTGTGCTCCATACGGGGTCCACGCCCAGTGCCTCCCAAACCGTTGCCGACCCACAGAATTCATAGCTGACGAGAATGGGCGCCTCTTCCCATGGATTTGCCGCGGGAAATCCTCTCCGTGGGGGGATTTCTCATACACAATTTGGGATCAAGCCTGTGAGTGTGATTGTGTGAGGCGCCTCCGCCACCCGGAAAATTACAAGCCACCCCGACCCATTTTTATAGCCACGGAGGAACATAACCACGAGAAGGAGGCAAAGCGTGTGGCAGAGCTTGTGAATACTCAAGGTTGGGGCACGAATCCCGATCCTTGTGGCGCTCAATCCAAAAACAAGAAAGATGTATTCTCCGCGATTCAAATAAAAGTGATAAACTGCGGGAGTGACCCAATCGAGAGGAAGCGGATCATTGCCGGGATTAAAAAGCAACAGCGCGACTTTCGCAGATCCAACGCCGCAAACGTAGGAAGTCGCAAGGGAATGCTGGCTTATCAACCTGGCGAGCTCAAAATGGTCACGTGGGATTGCTGCAAAGGTGCCTACAATGATAACAGATTTGCTGGCAGGGTTTATGGCTCCGGAAGCAGTCTATGTGGATAAATCATTCGTTTCTTTGTACAAAAAATAATCCTTGAGACAAGAAAATAATAACAAGGCCTTGCCCCCATAAAAAAAATGTTTTTGTGTTCACCCAAGCACCAGCTGAAAACTCTCGAGCTTCATGGCATTTTTCCTTTTACATGAAAAAGTGTCCAGACTGGAGCACATTTTCCAGAAAATCTGGTAGATTATCGTGTTGGTGAACAAGAGAGAGGAAACACGAAATTAACTTGTAATCCGTATTTATTGCCTCACGACCTTCATAGTATTACTTTCTTGCCTCTTTCATTCCATTCTTTACACACGAACCCCGCACTAAATCTTTTGTGATCCAAGCTGGGCTGGAAGTAACCAGATGGGACCGCTTTATAAATTGGCCCAGGGTTTGCTGGGATTTAGGAACGAAATTGCTCTTCTTGTAAAAAGGAGCACCGCCACACAACAGCCACAGCGACATGATTTCTAATTCTTTGCGACTCCAACACAGTAATATTACTAGCTTGGCATGGGAGTGCGTAAGGAGCGCAATAATAATAACGTCTCAAGTACCAGTGATTTAGCAAAGTTGAAAGGCAACTGCTGCTTGCTGCTCACTTCAAACCAGCAACGAGCCAAACAAGACTAACAAGGTTTGACTTTTTGAGGAGAAAAATTATAAGCAATGTCTGCAGAAGAGATCAGAAGAGAGCCTTTTAAAAATTACTTTTTTTAACGAGATTTAGAGAGCAAGGAAAGGAAAAGTTATCAGCAATAATAATTATTATCTGCTTAGAAGACGTCGCGGAGGTAAGACTTTACTTTAGCTGAGAAAATCCTTGTAATTATTGTGAAGTCAAACAATCCGCCAGGATGTTTTATTATGCACAAATCCTTCAGTTTTCAAGGAACACATTTTTAGTGTATTTATAATATTTCCTGAGAATGGGAAGGCTTTCCATAACCTTTTCCTTTCCAGAGTATAATAACAATGGAAAGTGCCAGGGAACCAAATTCTGTTTTGCCTCGCCTGCATTGATCCTCTTGTATTATCAAAAGTTTTCCTCTGCTCCTTCTCATTTCCCCTTCCCGCTGATTTTGTCCACTTTCTGCTGAACTCATTTTATAAAGCGTTCCGGAAATGAAGTCTTTCCTACTTCGGTGTGGAATAGATAACAATCCGCTTGGCGTGGTTATGAATACTTTATTCCTACCAGTCTGGTATTTTATGATAGTACTTGATCAGGCTGGACATAAAATATAAGTGACTGTGACTGCAGCATAAATTAAACTATGTTATATGAGATCTCGGGGAGGGAATTCATTCTTTGTTGTTGGCCGAGGAACTGGACGGGCCGCGGGGAATCCATGGCATAAAATAGGAACGCAGACTGTGATTTACATTTGAGCTCATCCCACATCATAGTAGTCACTAGCCCTGATGACTTTTTCAACTTCTGTTATTTCAAAGAAAGGTTCCTGGGGAAATGTGATAGTCGGAAATTATTCACCTTCTAACTGAGTCAATTAATCTAACTTTTGTTTCAAGTACCTTAAATACATCCGGAAGCTTACAAGGTTGAGTTTAAATCTTTTTTATTAGCAACATAAACTAACAAATATGACCCTCTACCCGCATCCCAATCATTTCCATCCTTTTTGCCACAAATGAGAAAGATAAATAAAACTTTACAATTCTTAACATTGCCCTATGCAAAATGTAATATCC
>JAHZNF010003758.1:0-12208 GCA_027744215.1 Troglopedetes dispersus | reverse complement strand
TGAGCTAATGTAATACTTATCATAATATCATCCTACAAAATGTTCATATTGATACATTGTGCGGCGACGAACGCGAACGTTTGCGAGTTGAGTGTATAAAATATACGTGTACAAAGAGGAGCTCGAGCTCATTTTTACAGAAAGAGCTACCAACAACGACAGCGACGAGTAGATGATGATATGATGACGATGGGAAGAAGAGCGCTTGCTAACCTTACTACGATGACTTTTTTCAATCTCCATTCCTGCATGTAAAAGTGTTAGTAGACACAACAAGACGGACTGAGGACTGCAATAAAATAAAGGGGAAGTTGGATGGATATGGATGGGGCTACATATAATAATATGCAACAGTACGTTAAGGTTTGGAACAAAATCAGTAAAGCAAAATGTAGATTGCAGAGTTGCTCATGAGGTTTTTTTAAAATTCTTAAGTTAGCGTAGCACAGGTTTATTATCGTGTGTTCGAATATGTGCACTATATGAGAGACTGGCAAAAAGCACAAATGAGAATTAGAACATGTAACGTGAAATGAACCACACACATACATACGAAAATTTTATCTTCGAATCTTGACTACATGGTAGTATACACGCTAGAAGTGAGTAAAAAGGGAAAAGCAGAAAAAAATTCAATTTTATAAATTTGTTACTGTTACTATTATTATAATTACTAGATGGAACAAGAAGGATAAAGAAAATTTGATGTATGGATAGAAAATATTTCACGGTAGAAGTTTTCATTTTACAAGAAATGTCCTGCACGACATGGTTTCATTGAGAGAAGGAAAAAGGGAGATGGGAAGACAGGCACATGTGTTGGGAAATTGATTACTTAAAGATTTCTAGGAAAACGTAATAAAATAATTGTGGCGCTCTTTCGTTCTTACGTCACGAGCACAATAATAATATTTTGATTTGTGTTTTATTGTTTAGACATAGTTACGTAAGGTTAGTGCACCGAGTGAAAATTTTAAAAAAGGAATATTGCTGAAGGGAGGGAAGTTGATAAAGGCGGCGAATAGTTTCCCTGAAAAAGAGAGAGAGAGAGGGAGAGAGAGAAAGGTCGACTAAAGGAATTTGTGTGTGGAGAGGATGAAAATGAATATTCACGTTCGTTTTCGATTGCTCGCGAAACGCTTGTTATTCGAACTAAGTGACGTAGTTGTTACTGTTTCGTCGTCTGACGTGTGAATTTGCTGAATATAAGGTACGTATCATTTTGGAATGGTAGAAGAAAGGTTTTAAACGGGAAGCACACTTTTTCGCTGCCTGTAGGAGCGATGCGGGGAAAATTTGTCTTAACTTGTTATTAATGACATGTCTTATACTAAAAGATATACGCAGAGGAAAAATAACTACGTTTTTAAATTAAAAATTTTATGGTAATTACTTTTTTGTTTTTCTTGATTCTCAAAAAAGATTCCTCTGGATCTTGTTGTCTGGAAAGGAGCTGTTGGGAAAACGTGGATCTTCTCGTCGGTTTATCTCAACATAATATTAAATATTGCTTAAGTGTGTAACCATATAACTCCTCATCGGTTATGGGTGCATCATTTCTTCCCCTAATGATGTTCACCCTTCTGTGGGGTGGAGTGGGGATTGTTCTCCCATTTCTTGTTCCGAAGGGAGCAACACAGGGGTATTGATTAACTTCAAATATTATTTAAAAACCATTAGAATATTAGCAATACATAAATATTTTATATGCTACAATGGGTATGATTGCTAAACCTGTCATACGTACTCTTTACAAACTAGATCATTTTGCAAATGTACTAGGAGGATGATTTGATATTTTTTTTCCAGATTGCCCGACAGTGTTTCAAATGATCAGGAAAATCAACAGCAGTCAGACAGTTCAATGCTGTCTTTCCATCCCAAGTATTTCGACTTTCAAGAAAGGTATGCTGCCGTCAAGCAAAAGTAACAGCGTGATTTAATGATCGCATTTATATTTAGTGTGTTAATTTTCATGCCATGCATGGAAAGTGTGCAACGCAACCACAAGCAAACTTGAGGTAGGATGGAAGTGAATCAAAATTAAAAGTGACTTAATTCCGTGCCTGCTTTACCGTTCAATAATTGCATGTTTCGTGGATTATTAGTCGATTTTAATGGCTACTTAATATCTCGTAATTTACATAAATATGGCGTCACAATTTAATTTTGACATCGAGTGAATAGGAATAGGTAGGAACGTTGAAAAAATTAGTTTGGTGTCGCAGACTTCTCCGTTATTCCTGTATCCTGTACATTCATCACACTCACTCCCTACATGATTGTGCAATCATGGTGCGAAAAGCAATAGACAGATTGATTACAAGCAAAATGAACGTGAGGTTGAAAGAGTATATTATGCAGATGTTTGGTGAAAAGTTGCTCCTGCAAATTTGGGACACAAAAAGGAGAACGGAAAGACATAAAAGAAAGGATATACGGTTAATGTGAGATGACTTCATGTACACTGTGAATTTCTCGTCGATTTGAACATTTGCGGAGAGTTAATGTTTGCTACCAACCATTTCTGCTTCCTTTATCCGTGTGAAAAAAAAGTGCAAGAAAGTTGCAGTTAGCGTGTGATGATATGCCGTGTCAATCAATACTAAACTTGTTTTTATAAATATGATAAATGATAGGTCACAGTACATTATATCGGTTATTGATGCAATTCATTTTGTTTTTGTGTAGAACTTTTAATTAGGAGTAACTCCTTATAATCGTCTACTGAATTAACATTAAGCATAAAAATTAGGGTCTGTCGGTGTGTCAGTCTATTGGATAGGGCGAGGTGTGGTATCAACAAAGGGTAGGAATTTTAATATTCGTTTTTTAGTAAAAGGCTGTACAGTCTTATAGTCCTCAATTATGGTTTTAGGAGAGTCATGTCATCTGGTGCAGACTCTAAAAATTTAGGAAATTTAAGCCAATTTCGAAGGGGAGATTCTTAGTATTGTTGTGACTCAATTTGTTAGAAAAAAAAGATAATTTTGAATGATGTCATTTTGTCGTTCTGCAATTTTCTCTTGTAATTTTTTATATGGAGCTTTTGATGTTATATGAAGCTAGCGTTGCTAGGTTTATTTGTTTGCTGTCTGACCTTTCAATGAAGCGCCGCAGGCCTGCCGACAGAGTAATAGTTTGGGTTATGGATCAAAGATAACGTGTCGACGAAGATGATTTTATTGATGTCAGTATAAAATTCAGACTAATTGATTCAAGAATTCACCACGACCAGTTTATTTACTGTCTGCCTTTTTTTACATAAAACATGATAAGCACTTTATACATGCGATTTGATTCACTTTCAATTTATAGCCTTGTAATTGTATGGGAAGTGGGACTACTATGATTTGATAGTTACTTTAAATGCACTCGACATGATAAACAACTTTATATGACATCCAAGACATTTATTTACAATGTACCTAGACCAGTTTAGTAGGTCGATAGGGTATAATATCTGCATTTTTGGTGTGATCAGGTTAGTTAAACATATTTTTAAATTTTAAAATAACAGTTGTCATCTTCGTTAGCAACGCTCCATCATAAATATGACGTTGAAACTTCTTTGGTGAAATGTCCGGCAAAAAATAGTTACTTTAAATGCACTCGACATGATAAACAACTTTATATGACATCCAAGACATTTATTTACAATGTACCTAGACCAGTTTAGTAGGTCGATAGGGTATAATATCTGCATTTTACAATATTTAATGGATTTGTTTTTGTTTTTTCATGATGCAGTCCTGTTGGTGTGCCCCGGTTGTGGTGTGATCAGGTTAGTTAAACATATTTTTAAATTTTAAAATAACAGTTGTCATCTTCGTTAGCAACGCTCCATCATAAATATGACGTTGAAACTTCTTTGGTGAAATGTCCGGCAAAAATGTTAATCACAATTAAAGTTAAGATGCAATTAAAATGTAATACACTTTTTGAAACCATTTTGGTAGTGAAATTGTCCGGAATACGCACAGAAACAATTCTGGAATAGCCAAATTGCTTAATTATGCACTTTGTTGCTAATATTATGCTAATTATAGTAACTTCAATCAAACATGCATAAAGTAGTTTTCTGCTTTTAGGTCACCTCGGCCATGTCTCACATGGCAATTCTTGCTACTAACTTTTGCAAAATATGAGGTGGGTACATATGATACGAACTTAGCCATTGGTTAATTGTTTTTTCAGGGTGGATAACCGACTGAAAAACGAAAACCTCAAGTTGATCTCGATATCGGGCAATACTGTCCACTTCCACTCGTCGTTTTTCGCAGATAAGGTATGCACATATGAACGTCATGATATTTGTTGGAGTGAAGTCAGTGATGGCGCAACCATCTTGATGGTCACATGAGTGGAGAAAAATGCAGTCATGATATGAAAATATTGACATTTCGCAGGTAATCGGTCCAGAAAGTAATACGACGTTTGAAGGTAATGTCTAATGTGCAATATAAAAGTAAACATTATTTATTCAATCAGGTTTGTGTACATTCTAACACAAACAGATAACAATTATGAAACATAATTGGTAATTAGAGCAAATATCAGAAACTATCGAAAGCACCATAATTAAACGCTATGAAAAGGACTAGTACAAATGTAAATTACATTCAATCCTGTATTTTAGTTAACTTCTTAACTATACACAACCTACTCAGACTCTTGTTCAGCTTCATTTTCGGATTTCCTCTTTCTGGTCTGCTTGGGAGGAATGCGAACTTTAGTCGAACGATGAGTCAAGTCATAAAAGTTTCCGTCAAGTGGGAGAACCTCTTCGTTTTCCAAGTCAAAATTGATGTTGTTCGTTGAAATGTCGGAACTACATTTTACAGGTTAAAACTTGTCATATTGTTCTTCTCGTGCATAAATATTGCGGTGTACGAGTATGTAGATTATAAAGTGTCTGCTCTCCACTTCAATGCAGGATTTAAAGATAATTTGCATTTCTACTAGTGCTTTTCACATCGTTGAATAAGCATTTGGGGTTTGAAAGTCTGGATGTGCTAATAATTTTTGTTCCCGTTTGTTTCCAGTCGTATTCCTCAGTCGTGTTGAGGGTCTCGTAGAGTCTAACTTGTACATTCATACTTCGAAGGGACTGTTTAAATATTTTGTAAGGAATGAGTTCATTTTCTGTTATAACCGTAATGGCAATTGCATGTGCTTAAATGGGTCTAGATGTACGTGTAATGGACGTAATTGCTTTCTTGGTATTTTGCAGGTGAAGGGCTTTGGGTTGCCCAATCCTTATAGACTGAAGCCTCTGGTAGGGGCACGCATCCCAGTGGTAAGTATCCATCTTTTGTAACAAAAATTCCTTTAATATACTAAATGCAATTTAGTAATAACAGCTTAGGATATAAATAACTGGCACATGCGAATGGTGAACAAATTGGTAAACAGTTAATCCATAAAACAAAATTTTAGACACAATAAGCACCGGATTTGAGTAGTTTATTCACCTACCAAAATTCGTACATAAATCAGATGAATGAAGTCAGTTCGAAATTAAATCAATTCGCTGGTCACTTTGCTGGATGGACTCCTTCTCTCGCTCAAGTGACACTACTTCTGCTCCGTCTGCTTTACCTCTAGTGCTATGCCAACTACATCCTAGCTCAGGTTCATTCACTTCACATTGATTAATTGTTTCAGAATGGGACGTACGAACCGCTAATCACAATGCACAACACTCACGACACCCGAATTCAGGTGGTGGAAATGCATTCGAGCGGTGCCGACTTCCATCTTCAGCTCCCTGATAATTTAGACCAGGATGCTGGTAGCGCCTGGGCCATCGAACCTTTCGAGACGAAGAATGTCATGAAAGGGAGTTTTCAAGGGAAAGCTGATGGCAACCATACGGGCTTTATTAAGTAAGACATTGAGAAAGCAATTTTAATTTGAAAAGATATTTTAACTTTAATCAGTTGACGTAATATGTAACTTGACAACATTTGGTTCTGTCTATGCATTGTATAGAATTCGAGTCAACAGCACTGCTGCCTCCTCAGAATATTTACTTTTACCGGTTGAAGTTCAAGTCAGTTCAGAGCCAGGAATGTATTCACCTCAAGACTCCCTAGATTTCGGGCTAATGGTTCAATCGGACAAAACGAAGACACTCTCGTTGTTCATTATTAACGCAGAGCGGAAGCCGGTTAACATTATGTCCGTGTCTGTGAAAGGGGCGCCCAATCCCGCCGTCAAAATTGAGTTTCGACCCCTTGTGATCGAGCCAGATAATTCTGTCTCCACTGTTGTAGCCCTTGTTACATTTGATCGTGAGTGACTCTCATAAGAATTTTACTGACTTGCTCTGTCCTACATTTATGCACTTCAAATTTTCACGAACCCAAATTTACAAAAATTTGCAGCCTCCCAAGCCCAGGACCCTAAATACTCTCACGGTATAATTCAAATTTTGAGTGAATGTGGCAAGTCAGTAACCGTTCCCTTCCGAGCGAACGTCATGCATGGCGAACTCGAATACAACGCTTCTTCCTTAGGATTTTTTGTTAAGTCTGATCATATACCTCCTCGAAATTTTAGGTAAGTACCTAAATATCTTGAAGTTTCTCTTGCATTTAATCCATGGTGGGAAAAGTTTTGCAAACAGAAGAATAATAATAATAGTCAACACTGCAAACAGGCAAAACCCATGGCTTGTCGCAGATAAAGAAGTATAAACTATTTTCTTTTGAACCAACATTATACCTAACACATAAACGGTATTTGTAACTTTTCAGTGTCCGTAATAACTTTTCCACAACCGTGGCAATTTACCATGTCGCGGTTAGCCACCCCGACTTGGTCAAGGTGAACAGCTTTAATCAGACGCACATCATTACACCCGGAGAGGAAAAGACCATTTTTTCCATGAAGATTCAACGGAAAGCTGAAATTTGTGATGCGCGGAACAAAGTCGAAGTTACCGTTAAAAGCAACATAACCAACCTTAAATTGCCACTTATGTGTTACGACGGAAAGCTGCAACTGGTACATATAACGTTATACATTTATTTGATTTATTAATTTGTACATCCATCAAGCTTTATTTGAAACCAGTTTGAAATCATTTTTAATTAACAATTCCATTCGGATTTCCTCGATGTTTTTTTAGCATACTTTTGAATATGGTGAGATAGACTGTGGTCGGATAGAAATGCATTCTACGCACACAGAGTACTTCTCCATGGAAAACAAAAATCCCGTTGAGATCCGTCTGAAGTCTTGGGGATCTAACTCTTCGCTAGGCCATGTGGAACTAGTTGGGATGCAAAGAGGGGTCAAAGAAGATTTAGAAAGAATTAGGGATTTCGACAATCTCACGAAATCTGTAAGAATAATCTTCGTCTGACACATTCTTGGGTAGATATCAATTCAGTGAGTTTGAGTGAGTGTATTTTTTAATACTTTTTTGCAGTTATTTCTCCAGCCAGGTCATATGGCAATATTTTCGATCGACATGAGGCGTCCCTCGGTGGAAGGGACGTTTTACGGAGAGGTGTATGTGACAACCGACCACAACCAGACTCTTCGCGTGCCATTTCGTTTTTCCGTTTCCAAAGGTTCTATCTACTCAGATACCTTTGTTTTCGATAAAGCGTTCCCTGTAAGATAACTAAAACTAATGAGTGCTAAATCATACAACAAACTTCCGTTATAAGCATCCCTACAATATTGGAACATTCATTTAATTTTTTACAGGGGAAAATCTCTTGTGAAAAGTTTTACTTGGGCTCTACTTACAACCGCACCCTGATGCTCAGCTCAATACGTTCGAGACCACCGAAGGTTGTTTGGTTCAGTCATCAAAGCGGGGATAGCCTTGAAATCCACCCGATGCGTCGAAGCTTCCTTGGGAAAATTCATTTTGATCCCAGGAAGTTCTGCGGTGTAGATTGCTACACAGGATTTAGCTTGGATTCTGCCCGTAAGCAATTTGTTCTTGTGACAAAATTGTGCAACTTGTGGCTATACCCTTTTCCAGATATTTGAATATGAATACTGAAATATTTTTTGTAGTGGGCAAGATGTGGATGGATGGAATGAGTTTGGGTTGGGAAGGAGGAGAATTCGACTGGGAAATTTTCTCTATACTGCAAGCGCGGTTTGAAGCCGTTAGTGATACGACCGTGTCCAACATATCTGTGTGGATTGACACGAATGAGCTGGGAGGTTACAAAGTGCTCACCCAAGTCAAATACATCTGGCCTCGTATCTCCACCCTAAGACCGATTGTATTCCCGCTGACGGCATTGGGAAACGAGAGTGTCGTTGAAATCCCTGTGAGCAACCCATCTAGTTTTCCTGTTTTAGTTCAAGCTTCACTTGCGAAGGAGTACGGCCCTCACTGGTCAAAGTTCGCCGCAGGCCTTCAGAACGTGAATTCCAACAACTTCACAGCTGGAGAGGACGCATTTCAACTCAGTGGAGTTTTGTCGTCATCTAGTCAACAGAATGGAAGCATAGAGATCAGTGAAGTGCAGATGCAGTTCTTTCGCGAGTCACTCGGTTTAAAAGACAGCCACGATGAGTCATCCTTTTCACTACCGTCTTCAACACCACCGGGAGTCGCCTTCGTACTTCCGCCTGGTGCCAAGTTCTACCTCCGCACGTCCTTCCGACCTCTCTCGAAAGACATCGCGAATACTGTGATCCTCCTGCGAAACAACCTCACGGGCATTGAGGTGATCTCTGCGAAGGGTCGCGCTGGAACTGGCCAGTTGACTGTGGGTAGTGGGACGCCGGGTTCTTCACTCCTGTTCCAACTCACAGAGAAGCTACTGCAGGCATGCCAGGCTGACAGTACTAACAAGTATGTGCCACCACAACTGACCGTTCGTCGCTCCTTCATTGCACGCAACATTGGAGAAATCCCGTTGGACATTCGAAGTCTGGAAGTGTACCCGCCGCAAAACTTCTTCCTCGGCATCCAATGGCAGATTCCGTTTGGTTTGGGAGGAAACATCATAGGTGGGGGTGGTGGCACCTCTGCTGCCTACCCATCTTCGGGGGAGTACTGTGAAGGATATGGCTTTCGGATTTTGAACTGTCATGCATTTACGCTTCAACCTAATCATACTCATTCCATCGACATTGCGTTTTCTCCTGACTTCACCATGTCTAAAGTCATTCGAACCCTACGACTGGTCGATTCGACCGGGGCTGTAAGTACCTCACCTCCTTCACTCCTTCATTAAGCATGTAATGAATAATTGGGCGCCACTAACATTTAAAAATGTTCATGTTGAACTTTCAGGAGTTCAATTACACTTTGGTGGCCATGGTCCCGAGCAAAATGCTGAGCATCTGCTCCTCGGTCATCTCTCGTCCAAGCTGGGAGTACCTCTTAAAAATCTTCCTGGTGGTTGGTGTCACAGTCGCCATGATAGCTTCTGGCCTCATGGCGTATGTGGAGGCAGGGTCGGTTGTTTCCAGTACGGTTGTGGCGACAGTCCGGGTGCTGCAAGCTAACGAGACTCCGCCGAACGGAAAAGACGTGAAAGAGCAGACGTCCAAGCTTGATCTCAAATCTGTGTATGACAAGGTGGAGAACCGGTTTAAGCGCAACAAAGAAAGCAACTCTTCGAGCGGCAAGCCTTCCACAAATGCCACAAATAACAATGCGCTCGCGAATGGGGTAACCAGTGCAGGAAAACTAGGTCAAGTGGTAGCGAATGGCACCAGTGTGTTGTCGAACAACAACATTGCACTCCGGAACAGGCGAACGAAAAAGGGTGGAATGGAGCAATACAATATGACCGTGGTTCCGGTCACTCCGTCAGTAAAACTCTTAGATAAAAGTAACCACAAAAGTTTCTCCCCTCCGGTTGAAGACATGAAATCTTGCTCATCGGGGTCGTCCGCTGGCGGTGCATTTAGTAAAAAGAACAAGGAAAACTCTCCGAGTGGAGGGGACGCTGGAGGGAATGCAACTACGAACAGCTCGGCAACTGGGAAAAAGAAGAAAAGTGGGGGAACCAGCACTTCCCAAAACACACAGGTCACCACAGTTTGTTCCAATAATGGTAAGAAGAAGCGGCGCAACAGTGGCGGAGGATCCATGCCAAATGTGTGTCTCGTGTCGGGGAGTAGCGGAAAAGGACAAAGCAAAGCGGAGCAGGAGGAGACCAGCTCCACAACGACTGAGAGTTCAAATTCTGATGATTTTTATATTCCTACCTCGTCGGAAAAGAAGACACCTCTGCAACAGGGCAAAGGCTCAAGAACGAACTCACCCCAGGACAGTAGCAGTAGCGGAACTAGTCAACCAACCAACAAGTCTGGAAAGAAGGAGAACACTGGTGTGGGCAAGAAGAAACTCGATGGGCTGGGGAAACAGGAAAATGAACTGGGAGCGCTTTTGGATAACGACTTGGGACTGCATCAGAAATCTCCTGCGGAGGAACTCTCCAGTGGAAGCGGTAAAAAGAAGAATGGAAAGAAGAAGGAGCTGCCGAATACCTTCTCCATGGATGCATCGCTAAATAGCAAGATTGATGGAAAAGCTTCACCAACTGGACGACACTTGCTTCATCAACATCATGACAACATGGCAGTGTGGGACAGTCCTCAGTGCCCCGGAGATGGTCTAAGTGAGCTGGCAGCACAGACGGAGGCGTTTGTCATGCATCGGCCTAACACAAACAATAGCAATAAGAAGTCCAACGGCGCGGAACATTTTATGGGATCGTCTGTGTCTGGTGCTGACTCAGTCAGACACCTCCGGAACAGCCTCAGCCCTCAATTCACACAGGCTATGCAAATGCCAAGTAGCTTTCAGATGCAGCAGATTCAACTTGGTGGAAACAATGCAAACCTAGCTACACGCCACCGGAGACCTGCTGGTATCATTGGTAAATCCCGGNAATCCCGGTACGGAGGAACAACTGGAGGCATCATTTCTCCAACTTACTTCCAGGCGCCAAATGGACACACACATTCAATAACTAGACAGCACACACCGCCCACTCGGACCCTCTCCAATCCTAATAATGCTGGAGGAATGGCTATGGCCAGCGGTTGGGGGACAGATATTCTACCGGACAATGGGTGTGACATTTGGAGTCGGAAAAATTCTTTGGAAACAAGCTCGGCTTCCGGGGTTCCAGGAAGTTTGGCACAGACATTTTCTTCTGTCGCTGGATCCGCCGCATCACACGCAAACGAGATGCCCATGTACTCGACCGGAAGTATGATGCCTCCTGCCTACTCCTCAATTTTTGATGGTTTTCCAGCATCCGTATCACCAGGATTATCCAATCGGAGTTCAGATGATGGAGGGTATTTCTCGCTGGGAAGTAGAAATGGATCAAGCGGCATCACGTCAGCGGCTGGCGCTACTGGAGGGAACGTTGCAGTGTCATCTTACGCCACCGGTAGTGGTGGCGTGGCAACACGAAGTAATGCCAGAGCTAGCAATGACAGCTCGCAAATGTTTGGCTATGGAATGGATATTTTTAATACACTCAACTTGCCCAGTCCATACGAAACGCCAGCCCAATACCGATCCGCTGTTAGCACATCCACAGGCTCAGGAAGGGTGGCTCATGTTCCCACTAGTGGAGCGTCGCATAACTACCTGCAGAGAATGCGTTCGGAACCAGCAAATCGGGAGGAATCTGCAAGAGGATATGGAAACAATACTTCCAGTAAGAATTTCAAATTTTACACATCAGCATATTATTTGGGTTTGTTATTCATTTCATTTAGAGAAAAATATACAAACATGGGTTTTTTTAAATATAGAAAACTGGAATGAACTTGGCTATTACGATGTGGAGAACATTGGGCTAACGTCTTCTCGGCTCATGTCTCGCTCATCAAACTCGCCTGTGGTCCTGGAATCGACTCCAGATAATGGTGGAGAAATAGCTTGGCCACGTCAATCCTCACCGGCAACCATGGGCAGCACCGTGACATCCGGTTCAGGCAACGATAGCTTGACAAGGGATCGAGGGTTATTCTCAGACTGGTCTTTACCATCTTCGGGCGTTCAAGCTGGACGACGATCTGTTGGGAACGTGTCAGAAATTTGGGAGCCGGCCACATTAGGAGGCGCACATGACTCAGCGGCCAAGTGGCCATCAACATTTGAGACACCTACGTCTGACTCGGTCACCCTTGGTTCTGGAGCACGTCCATCCAGTCAACGTTTGGGCGATGGACTGGGTGATCTTGGAGGTTTCAG
>JAHZNF010003757.1:0-33814 GCA_027744215.1 Troglopedetes dispersus | reverse complement strand
TTTTCAGGAATTGTTGTGTATTCATAAAAGAGAATGCAAGAAGAAGAATACACTGGTGAGTTGTCTGTCCGGACAACTGTCGTCGTCGTCACCTCGAATAAAAGAGACGAAAGGTTGAAATGGTAATGCAAAATATTATAATATGCTGTGGTGCTCCTTCCATTTTTTCGCCAGTTACACAATACCCATTATATCATGTTTTATTCCCATTCCGCATAACACACGTTAGGAAAATAAAAAACGAGAACTTTTGTAAAAAAAAAAATGAAAACTGTCTTCGTATTCCTCCAGAGTTTCCTTTCTCAAGCGACGGCTTGGTCTTTAAAAAACCTGGGTCATTGTACTTCCTTTTACTCGCGACTATTTTGTGCGACTAAAATAAATATACAACACGACGAACAAAATTCATTCGATTCGCATACGTGGACACAATACATTTGAATACATTGTATGAAACATGCATTGTTAGAAGTACGCACATTAAGTCGTATTGAGAGAAAAAAATGTATAAAATATGTACATACATTACATGCAAAAGAATGCATCGTTGTTTGTTGCTGTTGTTGCTCCCACTGCCATGGCACTTTTTCTGTGTGTGAACGTGCAATCGACTATTTATCCTTTATTTTCGCAGAAAAAAAAACAAGATTCAAGAATGAGGAGCGAAGAATGGGAAAAGCTGTAAGAGGAAGCCTACTACGTCTATTCCTTCCTCCACTTTGCTCCTTTAGACGAAACTAGCAGAAGCTTAAACAAACTTGCCTGAAGAATCAGGGAAATAGTGTTATCTTCTTCGAGCGACCATGGCCACAAAAAAGTGCCTTGAACTAACAACCACAACCAACAAGTCCATCAACGACGAAACACGGTAAAGAAGAAACTGTGCATACTTACTCATACGAAAGCATTATTGAAGTACCTAAAGACGAAACTGCTGTTGCAAAACAACGTGTTCAAGACACAAACATTGTATTTTTATAATGTATGTGTAATGTGTAGTAGTGTGTGCACCCACAAAAAAGTTTAGAAGAAACTGTGCATACTTACTCATACGAAAGCATTATTGTAGTACCTAAAGACGAAACTGCTGTTGCAAAACAACGTGTTCAAGACACAAACATTGTATTTTTATAATGTATGTGTAGTAGTGTGTGGACCCACAAAAAAGTTGCTGAGAACAATTGTAAAAGCCGGTGTACCGCACACAACACATTACCAAAAATCTTTCTTTTTTTACATATATCACCTTTTTTATAACACAAAGTTTTACGGAAGACACATGACTACGAGGGGTTTTTATTAGCATAGAATATGTGCAAATAGTGAGTGTAACTGTACTTCATTTTTTTCAAAAATCTTTTCTGTGAATTCGCTTCGGTGTTTTCCACCTCTCTTTTTTTACATACATCACCTTTTTTATAACACAAAGTTTTACGGAAGACACATGACTACGAGGGTTTTTATTAGCATAGAATATGTGCAAATAGTGTGAGTGTAACTGTACTTCATTTTTTTTTTCAAAATGTTTTCTGTGAATTCGCTTCGGTGTTTTCCACCTCTCTGCAGTTTTCTGCACACAAGGAAAAAGTGTTACGAATGTTACATAGATTTCATTTCCGCTTCTTTGTTTAAGCTTTAAAATTCAAGAGAAAATGTTAACCTTTATACTTATTCCTTGGTTTTTTCCTCTCAAGAATTTGCTAAAAAATACAGTGTAGGTTGGGGGACTTCGTCTAATGTTTGATTGCTTACTTACTTTAAAGGCTTACAGCACGTCAATACATTATGGATGAATGCATGAAAAAAGTGTAGAGCACATTTTGACGTTGGTCGGACTCGGAACTCCTTTCTCACCAACCCAACCACTATTTTGAAGCTCGTGTTGTACTTTTTTTGGTGGTGCTGGTGTGCGAACCCATATAATGTGGACATGGACCGGAGAAGGAAAAACGGCGATTTTTTAAAAACCGGGAGCAATATTGTTGTTGCGGCGGAGGTGGTGGTGTCATCGAGGTAAAGCACACACTTTCCTTGCAAATTGGAAACGTATGCGAAACGCCAGCAACATGGTAACAACAAACGCATTATACATGGATGTGCAGTAAAGAGGAAAAATGTATCCGTTCCTTCATTCAAAAGCCCCTTTTTTTATAGTTATCATCATCATCAGCTACCAGATCCAATCTGGAGCAGTGTCTGGCCACATGTTCGGTATTTACAAAGTATTACCACCACGATACTCTTTTAGTTTTACGCTGTAAGCTGGAAAAAACAAGAGGAAGGCGGCTGTGGAGAAAAAAACCTCTTTTCACTACTCAAAAAAAGCCAAGAAGATCAAGCACATAAAAAGTAAAAAAGTGTTGGTGGCTGAGACTGTTGCCGCATAAATCCAGGGACAAGAGTTGCAATACTAGTACATTGCACTTTTTTGTACACTGCCCCCGCGAACACAAAATGATGTACATACATTCTTCGGAGATAATGCGTTTTATGCATTTATGAATAACTTTTATAGCCAACTGCTGCTGTTGAGGTAATTCTTTTCATCGTATAGAATAAATGTTTAACAAATGCCACGAGGGATTGATACAAAAGATGAATGTTCTCCTTTTATCTAGATACACGTAAAATAGCCTTCGTTGTTGCTTCTTCCTGGTTGGATAGGCATGCAAACTTTTAAATGTGCCTTTACAAGATTTCTGAAGCAAAAACATAAAAGATGGATACCCACGGTATTCCATTCGTTTCTAAAGGTTAAATAAATGCCTGGATTGTTTACTTTACGAAATTTAGGGAAACCAACACTTTTTTGCAGATCAGTTCATGAAGTGCGTTTTGACCAATACAAAAAATTCCTCCCCACCTGTCGCAAAGATGACCACCTCAAATATTTCATAGTTTGAGTATTTTGTTGCTCGTTTTTTAAAAAGAAGTTTGTATTGTGGAAACAATGTTTCAAAGCAACAATGTATATTTACTGCTTTTCAGTGAGTTATATCAGAAGTACTTAAATACAATTCTCCACATGAGATTTGTAGGATCCTTGCTCATGTGAAAATTACAGTGTATTCGGTTTCACGAGGACACAATCTTTTAAAAATTCTTTCCCCGAAGTACTAATGAGAGAACCAACATGAATATTTTTGCGCAGGAAGAATTGTATGAGAACGTCTTCTTCTTCAAAAAATATACTTTTGGCACTTGCAAATGTTTGGAAGCAGAGTCCAAGCGTAATGATTTCTTAACATGTGACTACAAAAATTACACGGTGCTGCTCGGGAAATTACAGAGTTGATTCAAATTTTTTCCGAGTAATTACACGACCATTGCAAAAATATATTATTATTCAAAACTGGGAACAGGTTGAGCCTTCACGAATATAGAAGTCCTCCTTTCTGATTTTTTTATACCTTTGAGACATGCCATCTGCGGTCATGATGCTTCGTCTTCTTCGGAGCAAAAGAAGTGCTTGAAAAATACTTTCTTACGCTACGAAAAACGTTAGAAATTATGGTTGGTGTCGCCCTTCTGCTCTACCTCTTCATCAAGTGACCCTTCTATTTTTGAAGGGAAACGTGCTTATTATTTCCCACCAAATTTATTTTTTTGCTCTCTCCTTCAAAAATAATAAATACAACGTGACAGTTCTAGATGATTAGCACACTGAACTCGATCAACAATTCGTTAGAAACAGCGACAAAATAGGAGCGTAAAGGAACAATGTAGAATTACAATTACTCGGGCCACCTCACATTTTCATCACGAGTTTCATGAGGAAATCAATGAGACATTTTTTGGCTCATTCGAAACACTGCTCATGTGCGCAGCGACGACGACGACAGATTTAATCATAACATAATTATTTAAAGGCGGGTCTCCGCCTACCATTCCATATTTATGATTTGAGACGAGGATACTGAAAAAAAATTAAGAAAAAAACTAAAGTCTGTCTTGATTATTTCTCTGTGCTCAAAAAAGGAAATTCATGTGTATGCCATATTGCGCACTCACTAATATTCACTGGCATATCATTATTACCCACCCACATTCTCTTCCGTGATAATGCATGGTACTTACACCAGCCATACTTTATAAAATCATTATAGGTTTTAGTGGGCAAAGTGACGACAAATGAGAAAATAAAAAACAATTTCAGCGTTATTATACGTTAGGCGACATAAAGAAAATGTAGTATTTAATATTTATACTTTTCTTCCAAAATATATTTTCAACCTTCTACGTTGGTAATAAAAAATATGCAGCTCATATAGCTCTCGATAAACATTAAGCTTTTTCATGGTGACTACATTTTGACTAAAAGGTAATAGCAAAGTAATAATGAACCACCATACTGCACCATTCTCAGTTTTTTGTGTGTTGGAGATGCCAAGTTTTTTAGACAGGATAAGGCCTGATTAGATAAGCGGCAAAGCTCGTCGTCAACGAGCAATAGAGATATGAGAAAATATTGAAATTGAACTGTGTGGTAGGTAAATTCTAAGTCATTTCAGTTCGAGCAAAGTAATACACACCGTCATTCCTCATTCTCTATTTGTCTCCATCGTCAAAAATTAAGGCTAACATTTTTTATGTAACTGTGTGAAAAGTGGTGTCAACACAAGAATACTGAACAACAGACAGGAAAAATAATATGACACGATACAAAATGAGTACTTCACTAAAATGAATGTGCAAATATGTACTCAACCGTAGTCAAATTACATTTTAAAATATACATTATACGAACTAAAATACTTTTTTTGAAATCGCTTGATACCCAAAATAAATACATTTGTCATGTTCAGTCCACTTTTCTGAACCTTTTCCACGAAAACTTGTAATTGCAAACTGACAAACCAAAAGAGACATTATTTTCCGATGGACAAGCTACACTACCGGACATGAGCAATATTGGCAATAAAGTGAAACCACGTCCTCGTGCCATCAGAACCATGTCAAACATCCCCAACACGTACATCACACATCCGCTGACTTTTAGTTTCCTAAAAGTCAAATATTGTCTATTCTTTGGTGGCATGAAGAAATTCCCCGTACGGAAGTTTATATTTTTTCTCTTGTTCTATTATTTGGTGCTTACGCAGCATTTTTTTCAGCGTGTTCGTTTATTTTTTTGATGGTAAATAAATTGTCCTTTGATGACATGATTGCATGCGTGCATATTTCTAGATTTGTGTGCGTCTCTCTTTTCTAGCTCTAATTTTTATGCCCATGTCGCATCGCTTCATCAACTAACAGTGCTTTTGCATGTTGCCAAAAAAGTGTCTCTGTCCATGTCTCCTCCACGCACGTAGTATTATTATTTATCTGTTTACTCATCTATTATTGGAAAGTACGTTGCCACTAACTTTTTTTTACTATTTTTTCCTACTTGATTACCTGTCCAACTGAAAATTATGTTTTAGTACCTTTTTCCATCGTCATTGCGATCATCATCACCAGTCGCGAAAATGTAGCCATCACATGTGTGTACATATGTCACTTACATACTTTTTGAGAATTGGCCTCATTCCCATTAATTTTATGTTTTGAAAGGAAATTGCAAAAGTGAAGTAATAAACAACAAACAGCTAAATTAAATTGAACACAAAACTGTTACAAGTAATAATGCATTGAGGCAAAGACGGAGGGAGAGAGAGAGTTTACTGCAGTATTTAATTTATTTACTTATCTTTAGTTTTCTGCACCTGACTCTGGTGAGTGAGAGGGTCACCTTCAAAAATATATTTTGTCGTTTTGCGTTCATTGTAAATTAGACATGTAACTAGAATTTTTTGTGGCAGAAAGGTTCTACGGTGCTATGCTGGTTGATGCAAATCACGAGATAATGGAATAAGGAAGAAACGAAATCCAAGTTTTCAAAACAATTTGTAAGAAAAGACATTGATAAAAAACGTACAAGATATCAAAATAGTGCTCTAATGCGTTTTCGCCGTGGAAAGAATTCTTTTACATGTTTCTTCGAGCGTGGACATGCTCGATCATTCTTTATTAAAGAACAACAATAAATCGGAGAATGAGTGTGTGGTTTATCCTGTGCACAAAAATTACGGTGGAAAGAAATTGTAGTGAAAATGATGAAGATAATCAGCCGTACTTTTATTATTATTATCTCGCCATCAATAACAACGATGGTGGTCGCATGCCACTTTTTTAGTGAAGAACAGCATTCTAGCAAGATAAAAATGTACCAATAAAAATATGCACACATATGATATTACTCACTCAATTTGTACAGTGATGAATGGGAAGATGCAGGAATTATGATGGAGGAAGGAAGCTCGAGAAAAATACACACAACAAATTTATTGCAATTGCTCTTCCCTCTCGTTTACATTTCTACCAACCTCGCTCGTTTTGAAAATGAATGGAGGTATTGATAAGGCTAAAGCGGAGACACAACAACAACACAGTTAATACACATGTCAAGCAAAAATATGCAAAAAAAATGTTTTGCTCAAACACAAACAACTCGAGGAAACACTACGGAGGAAACAAAGTGTACACACGCATGCACGCATTTACGTATTATCCTACGTTGAATTCGTTTACATATGCAAATATCCACGTCAATTATAGCTGATATGTTATATATGTTGCATATCCGTATTGCACGCAACTTCATAAAACTGTCATGACGCAGCTCAGCGACAAAAAAGCAAGGGGAAAATACAGCACCCACAACTACTCACTCAGAGCTTCATTGAAAATGCATGATGAGTAGTAAAACTACGGAGGAGCGAGGAGGCAGCCAAGATAGACAGATTTTTGCCCGGTGCCGTTATCTCCTTCTTTTAATCATCGTCCTCAATTTTGCACATCAAGAAAGACGACACAGAACACTCTGAGGACTTCATACATTTCTAATAATGCAATATTATAGCAAACTAGATTACCTTTTGGGCTTGTTTACTGTTTACATTCATGTTGTGTCTACGAGGGCTTTGCTCCATCCTACTCCACTGATGGATTAGTCATGTGTAATATCGTTTGAAGTCAAGGATGACACTGGCTGTTTTGTTTTCTAGTAAAAAAGAGCTCGCATTTTGCGCATCCATTCACAGAGGAAAATAGGTAAGCTTTTTAGGTGACTGAATGAGTGAGTGAGAATGATAATGAAAATCCATCATTTTCTCCTCCATTTTCCTCTCTGTTATTTTTTACTGTTATTTATCTTGTGTTTGGTACGACAAGGATTCAAATGACAGAGTCAAGTCAACACCAACAGAACACAAAATCACTAAATAATCCTCCACTCTGCCCACCCAAGAAAAGCGAGAAAAGGCCGATGTACGGACTCACGCACAAAAAAAAACTTTATTCCGTTGTTCTTTTCTGAGTTATGATGGTGGTGGTGGTGGTGGTGTGGTGTTACTAGTAAATTACAAAAATGGGATTGCGACCCTGGCACAAAGGATTGATGGTGATGGCATAGTGGTACGAAAATGCGAAAAAAGAGAAATTGTTATTTTTGCAAAAAAAAGTATTTTGGCGGCCATTTGTGTTATTCCTCTGTGGACGGTAATGGTATTATCTGATTACTGTGAAAATGTACAAACACCAGCAGCCTAATGCAATTACCAGGATTTTTCTACTACTACTGTGCCCTGTAAGTTCCCTACTCCGTTATCATCAGCCATCGAATGGAAGGGTGGCCCGTACAAAAAAAACAGACCAACAGTTATTATTACGGCAATGAAATTCGAAACTACAATTTTGGGAGAAACGAAATGATGTGCTGATGTGGTATCCTTGTATTTTTCATGGTGGCTACAGTGAATATCTTTGCGGTTTGCAAAAGGGCAGAGAACCACAATTCAATCAAAGGCTTTTTTTTGTCTGCGTAAATAAACGTCTTCATTTCTTGCTCGCGGAAATGTACAATAATGATAAAAAAGATTGGGTAACGTTAGCAGTAAATTTATCAACAGACATTTCTTAAATTCACCACCCGAAGTCACGATAAAGGAAACGGAAAGTTTTTTTTTCTGCTGAAAGCATATAAAATGAAATCGAGACAAGGGAAAGGAGCAGAAAAAGGGCAGATCTTTTCCAAGACTTCCTCTCAAATCCTTCATAACAACCGGGAAAAAATAATGTAACTTTTTTATAAAAATAGGAGGATGCTAAAAAATAGAATTTACATGTAATAATGCCAGCAGGCGTATGAGTGATTGCCACCGCCTGTATTCATTTCAGCGGGGAGAAAATGGAAAAAATTGCGGATCATCAAGGAGGACTTGTGCACGTAACTTATGAGTGTATGGCAGCTTACCGCTGCTGAGTTCTTTTTTTTCCAAACATGATGCATTGGCAATTTTGCATTCACAGGTGTTCAAATTACTTGTTGGCACATAAATTGGTAGTGTTTCTTCCATAAAAACAGCTTCCGCGCTTAACTATATACAATCTAGATAATTTCTCGCTATCTTCTTTATTTTCCTTATCCAACCATTAAAGATGTATGAAATTAAAAAAGCGGAAGGCGTAATGCGCTCAATTTTTCCCTGAATATTTTTTTTTCTCTGTTCTAGTTTCCTCCTGGTACTTTATTGTAATGTGCTCAGACTCAGATTACCCTCCATTTTTACTTTAGTCTTTTTAAACCGAATAATAGGAAAAAATAAGGAGCGCTTTCTCTTTTTATTTATATTGATGTTTGATGCTACAATGCTACTCCTTTGCTTGAATGAAATGGTTGGCTAAGTTCGGATAAAAAACTCTAGTTAAACTTCAAGTTGGAAAAGACTAAATTTTTAAATGATAGCAAACATATTTTTTTTTAATTGAGAGCACATGTAACCAGATGGATAGAGACATCAGCTTGACGACATACATATTGTAAGCTATAGACCTTTACAAAATAGCAAAAAAAAATTCCACAGGTAAAAAAAAATGAAGTGAATGCCAAACTTGACTAATGAAAACAATAAAATCGGTTGATGCGCATTTGTACATATTTGAAAGTGAGCAGACCCATATTATTTTGCGTTTCTATTGACCATGTTAAAGGTAACGATTGATTGCTGAAATATTGATTACTAGAATTGTTTGTGGGCTTGAAATACATATGAAAATGATTGGGATTGAACAAACTCGTTCACGTCATTATTATCGTTTTTTTATTTGGTGCACTTGATATTTCCTTTCATGTTTATGCGCGTAGTTCAGTATATTTTTTTAAACGGGATGGAACGACAATTGAGGAGTGGCAACGGGTCTATTTTCCCATTTCAACGGTGCAGACTATAATATTTCTTGTATTTTTCCCTTGAAAAGTTTTTTTGTTTCCATTATCATGGTGATATTGTATTATGCGGGGAACTAATATCTCTTCTTAATAGAGAAGGAAAAATCAATGAGAACAAACTTTTGTGGTGAGCTTCTGCGGTAAAAGGAAAAAATGTAATTTGACATCTGTAAAACCTGGAGCCAGTGAAATCGATTTGTGTGCTGAGATGATGAGGATGATGGCGATGATAATGCCACTTGAGGAAGGATTATTACTTTCCATTTTGTACTTACCTGCAACAAAACAACAAAGAAAAACAAACAAAAATATTATTTTCTCGTAAATATAAATCATGGTTGAATCAATAAATTACAGGATAATACAGGACACATCAATAAAGAACTCCTTTTTAGAGTTGTCTACTCATTCATGTTTAATGATATGCACAGAACAAATCCCACAAGTTGCACACACTTGCAGGAAGTTTCTTCTGCGCACAGACAGACAGACAGAAGTGGTACACACACAAAAAATCTACAGTGGCTTAACTACAGTCATAAACGAGAGAGTAAATTGTGAACATAATGATAACACAGCAGAAACCAGTCAAGATGATCGTCTTTCTGGTACTATATATTTTTTTTACTAAATCGCACATCAATTCGAATGTTTAAAGAGAAGGATACTATCTGCACAGACGAAGAGAGAGAGAGAGAGAAAAAAAACAGGTCCACAGATTAGCGTAATTCTTTTTGAGTATCAAAATTAATTAAGTTGATCTTGATCTTGTTCGGAATTTAGGACGTGGCTTTTATCACAAGAGAAGAAGCAACATCAGGAAAAAATGATTGCCTCATGTTCGTAATCAGCCGTGCTTTTTGCATGTTATGATATGTGTAGATATTTGGTGCTCAGGGCGTTATTGCTTTTTCAACTCGTCATCATCGTCATTAAATGAAAGCCTCAAAGACAACAGCTTCTTCCATTAATTGTAGTAATATGTCTCTTCTCTACAGAGAAATGTACATGTGCAGGCAATAAATTGTGTGTTATTATTTATACGAGTTGTTATTAAAAGGAATGTTTTGTTACCTCTCATATTATCCGAATAATTTTTTTTCGCGAAAAAGGGTTAACACTTTGTTTTAATGTTTTTCAAGGGGAACCAAATGAAGAGAGAAGTAATGTGGTAATCATTTTTTGCTCGAGACCTGGTTTAATCACAGATGATAAATCCTTAACAAAACAAACCCAAATGTAACACATGCCTTTTCCTGAAAGTGTGTGAGCATGTATTGCTGAGTATGTCTGTGAGCGAAAATATAGTTCGCGAACATGTGAAACTCCTTCTATTGTGAATGACGGAGTCGACAGGGAATTAATAAATAAAAATACTTGTGAGTGAGTGTTGTTGTTCTTATTATTGTTATTATATCAGGAGATATAAATAGTTGATGAGCGTAGATTTGATGGATGCCTCCGCACATACGAGTAACAGTCGCAGTGCAACCTTCCTAGTCAGGATTTTTTTTGCTCTGTGACGGAATTATAGAGACCGGTCTCAAAACTAACGTTGACAACAATGTGTGCACTCTTCGCTCATTCATTCAAGAGATTTCTTATTAAATCGACTTTAGGAAAAAAAGCAAGTGCCTTCTTTTTTTTTTGCTCAAGTCTCGAGAGTTATAAGTTAATGGTGTGTTCTGCTTAAATCTCTTCATTCACACCAACCACGACTCGAGCCAGTTTAATCTGCTCTTTTTCTATTGTGTGCACAGAGAGGAAGGGATGATGTCAGAAAGAATATAATAATTTTGAGTCAAGAAGAGTTAGCAATAGTCCTCGTTTATCTTCATCTCTTCAACATCAATTTTTATTGCTTGCAAATTAGAAAGCATTCTTTTTTGTCCCATCATTTTTATTTGTACCGAGGGAGATACATATAGATAATTTTTTGCCATTGTTACAATTGCAATAATAATCATTTTTTTTATTTATCTTGGTGAAAGGGCATTGGCACAATAAATTGATAAAGATTGCTACACAAAAAAGTATGACATTGTCACCTTTATCCTTTTCCTAGAAGGCATGTTTATATGTATTTGTTCGAATGAGTCACCGAGCAACAAAAAATGGGGTTGGGTTAAGTTAATATCATGACTGAGGAGACACAAGGTAACGGTGCGATATGGAGCGCTCATGTCGAGGCAAACAGAGAGAACAGTGGAGGAGAGTTTGATGTCATTGTTGTTTGTCATTGGAAAGAGACTGCACCACGCCCACACGAACAAATAATTTACGAAACAGGAAGACGAGACGGAAATATATGGAGATGAATTTTGATGGAAAGAAAAAAGCCAGAAACAAAAAAAAAGTACGAAAAGGGAACATCATCACAACAGAGTAATGATATGTATTGAGTTGATGAGAGCCTTTTGCAGAGTCATACAACACAAACAATGTGCTCAGTCTAGCTTTTCAGGATGCTGTGTGTGTGTGTTTTTACTTTGAAGTGAGTGTTAGAGAATTTTGTGGATGAGGCGATGATGAGGATGGGATGGATGGTGCGTAAGTACGAAATTAAATCTTTCTGAAAATCCCACCACCCAGTCTCATCCTCTTTCTACGACTAATTAGTTTAAAACATGTGCCATCCTTTTTGCACACATACACACACGCACTCAGATGCATGTAGCGAGTACCATTATTATTTCACGCAGAAAAACTGACAGACAAGACATGGAATCTCATCATAGCTTATGAAAGCTCACACACACCTAATACCTACGTACGCACGCAGTTTTTGATGTGGATACAATTTTGAAGAGAGGGAAAACGTTTAGTGTACAAAAACTTTGATCCCTGAGGACAAGAACGTGTCGGTGTTCCTTGAAAATCATTCCTGATTGTATAAATACTAAAGCACATATACCTGCCTCACTATAATTCAGACATGTACACAAAAACGGTCTCGCCAAAGAGCTACTCAAAATCCATGCATACATGATACGATGGTCGCCACTCTGGGCTCAGCAGCAAGCCTTTTTATAGTTGGTGAACAATGTTTATTAATAAAAGCCTGGAACAGTTCGTACAAGCGTGCATATATAGTTAAGTATGTACACGAAACTACTTAAATATGCAGCGTAGCTCGTTCACGCTGAAATGGATGGAGGTTGACTCCACATTTTTTTAGGTGATCGCCCAACAACATCATTATCAACTTTTGCTACTACACTCCTTGAGAGATCAGGGACGAGACGAATAAATTTTCGCCAGAAGAGAAGAGGAATGTGAAGAAAATTAGTATACGTGTGTGTGCGTGTGTGTATTTATGTGCAGTGCGAATCTTTTATCGAGACCTTCTTGCATCCACGTCCTCACATGCGTGCGTCTACAAGAATCACTGCATAAATTTTCCCATACGTGTCGGCAGCCAGTGTGAATATTCTCCGTGTAGCTAAACTTAGTTAAGTTTGTAGGGTGACTGTGCTGGTATGCAACAAAATAAACTGAAAGACAGACTATTTTCCCTTCCGCACACACGGGACTCCTCTAATTTATAAATGATGCATATTATTGCCAAAAACTTTGAGAGAAAAGGGATGCGGGGAAAAACTCGGAAGATCAACGAAGAACAACTTCCTCCATTCCACATCACTCACTTCTTCTTCTTCTTTAGACGAACTATTTTTTAATTCATTTGCACCAACAAATTTTTCATAAATGCTGTCTCATCATCTTTTTACACTCTCTTAAATCTTGAAACGCATGCATTCACACCCTCGTCCAAAACAAAATTCAAAACATTATTCTTAGCATCACATGTGTATATTTTGTGTGCACAAGAGACAACTCGCAGTAAGTTGCCTTCGTGAGACATTTATTAATCTATTATTACTCATCATTTATTTATTCCCACCGAAAAAAAGTTTTTAGCTCTAACATATGCACTTTTTTTGCAACACATGTAAATAAACTCATCACGAAAAAAAAACCATAATCATAATAATGCATTACTTACGCAAGATGAGTCTCATAACATATTTACGCTAGGTAAGCCTCCCCGTTATTATTTTTACCACTTTAAAATAAATGAAATATGCTGCAGGGAACTACAAACACACTCCAATTTTTTCCACAGAATACTTATGAAGAAAAAAAAATTCTGTTTCGTGTTTGGGAATTGCAGGAGAGTGCGAGAAAATTGAAGTAGTTTTTTTACAAACACATTTTCTGTGGAAACTACCCCAGTATTTTTATCTATCTCTCTCTCTCTTTCCCTAGTCTAAAAAAATGATACAATTGAAATCATCTGTATCAGCCGGAAAAAACCGTATAACAACCAAAGAAAAAAAAGAATTAAGGAGTAACGGGTTATTTTTTTGCTCCTCTCTTCTCGAAACGTTCGTGCCGTGTGTTCTCATCATGATCATCACGACAAAAATTAGAGAATGATGGCAGAAATTGTAGTTTGCAGGCGTAAGTAACCTAGTTAGCTAGAACCACGCGATGTGTCAACCCTATTTTTTTCCATCATGTAGACTGTACCAGTGTGACAATCAGAGAACATATACATGTATGTAAGCTTTGTAATGAAGAAAAAAACTTTTTTTTTGTTTGTCTCTTCTTTCTCTGTATTATTTACTCCGGCAGCAGAATCATCACGATAATAAGGAGAATGTAGTTTAGGGTCCTCCTTTTTTGAAGGAATGTGTGTGGTGATACTACTGTGTTTCCTAACTACATTTCCGCAGTGCTCACTTGCTTTAATGGAAGAATGGATGCAGCTTGTATAAAACTCCTTTTGTGTTTCTTTACAGTTTTGTGCTGTTACGCATTCCTCTTGAAAAAGAAAAACTGGGAAACTTGGGATGGAATAGAGTGAGTGGTGTTGAAGAAGATGAAATTAATTTTTCTCCATTTATTTCCATAAATTTGGTGTAGCAGTAAAAATTGAATTTCTTGGGACATCAAGGGGTGCATATCTTATTAACTACGGAGAGGACGTGTATCATACAATATTATGGCGAGAGGAATGTTGTCCTTGTTGCTGTTGATGTTGTTACGCTTAATTTTTCTCGCACTTCCCCACACTCCCGAAATTTAGTTCCTTCTTGTTTCTTTTTTTTCTTTAATCTGGATAATACGCACAGGGCACATGCTACGCATATAACTACTGTGTGCAGAAATACAAGTGCTAAACAAAAAGAAAAAAACTGAGACAGGAAACTAGTTTTCTTTTTACTTTTCCAACCTTAATATACTGTATGCCCTTGTTTTCACGCTGTTCATATGAAAGATAGTAAAACATTTTTTTCTGGGACATAGGTCCACAATGAAATATCATCATTTTTTCCTCAAGCCTGCTGTCCAATAGAGAAGGTGCTCTGCTTCTGCTAAAAAATTGCTTCTGTCCTCACCTTACTTTTTTTTACCTGCTTCTCAACTTTTATTCCGGGGTTTGTATGTACCTTCTTTGGATCTATGAAGGGATGTGTGTGATGTCGTCTGTGTGTACCTTTCCTTCGAACACGACCAAGTGGCATAATAAAGTCTTCGTCGTCATCCGACGAGGACAAGAATAATAAAAAATGAGCATTCCCATCCGCTCTCCTCACAATAAGAAAATTTCACTTGTACAATAATTCCCAAGTGGAAATGAGGAAGGAGAAAAAACTTTTTCCTGCTGTTGTTTGTTCCAAAAAAATATACACAACTTTTACTCTTTTTCCCTTTTTTTTGAAATAGTGTTTCCTCAAATTAAAAAAAACTGAATCAAGTGATGGTATGTGTGCCCATGAAAAAAAAACCGAAAAGAGAAGAAAAATACACCACGTGCGCCTGCATTTTAAAGATAATTAAGTTACCTTGAGATACTTGACATTTTGGGGGACTGGGTAATAATAAACTGCCTTATTCCCTAAGCAAAGAAAAAAGTGATTGCTGCATGCACTCTCCTCTTTCTATAAAAATATTTGAGACTATACCCAATTAGGCAGTCAGTTATACAACCAACACTCGCCTCACACAGTTTGCTTATTATTACCGTTTATTACAATGATCCTATTCTAAGAAGAAAACACTGCTCTCTCTCACTCTCTCTCTTCAAACAACTGTGTGTTTGCACACCCACCACAGGGAAAATATTGTGTCTGCTTTTATGGGAAAAAATGCATACCAAATTTATTTTAGGGGAAAGAAGAAGAGTTTAAAAAAACCAAACCTCCCTCTCATATTATTAATATGCATCATCTTTGCTCGTGCCATAATTTTGTTGGGAAAACCAGCAAGGTAAACATCATTAGAAAAACATACAAAACTTATGAAGCAGTGTTTTTTATATTTCAACCCGAATATGAATTTGAGTGAGCACAGCGGAAGAAGCAGAAAAAGCATGCAACATGGCTCTCTTTGCTCTCCGTACGCGTTCACCTTCTCACACTGCAATGCACAGGGAAAGAAACACACGCGTTCATCTTCCCTCTCCATTCTGTTCTGACAGACAACGCGTTTCAATATTTTTACTTTGGTTACGCGCTCCACACACACACAACTTTGACTTCTCGCTTTGCCTCCTCCGCTTGAGATCTCTTTGAAAGTAAAACGCTGTTGCTGCTGCTGCGGCCGGTGCGGAGAACGATGAGAGTGATTTCTCGTGGAAAAAATATATATAAACATTTCCATGGCCGGATGGTGTTGTGCAGTGCAGCGTGAGATGAGGAAAATTTTTTTTCCAGAGTCCCAACAAATAGAGAAGACCATGGAAGTGAGAGCGAAGGAAGAAGATTAATGAGCCAGTTTTTGGAAGTTAATGATGACATAAAAAACTAATAGCAATTATCTAAATCAGTATATAGAAGTCAAACAATGCCACATATAAGTTTGGAATCTGAAGGGTATAATGGCAGAAGAAACTGCATTCATTTTCTGTTGGTATTTTTTCGTCCAAACGAGAAAAGAAACGGAATCAGGCCATTCATCTCAATAAAATTCAATTTTCTTTCAGTGAAAACATAACGACAGCTTGGGGCTTCCTTGTGGAAAGCTTAGAGGTGTTATTAATTCCATCACTGACGAGCTACAAAATTATACCCGAAGAAGAAAAAAAGAAAGAAGATGAACCGGCCAAGTTGAGATGTGCGATGTGGGGAAAGCACAGACTAATATATATGTAGTCTTCTTTTAGGATAGGTTTTTTTTAAATCACAAAATAAATTGGGGGAAACCTGCACAACAGGAATCAACGATAGTTGCATTATTTGAAAGGTGTACTTATTTCCGCGCAAACTCCCGTCTATTTCTGTCCGAATTTGTGTGCGGTTTAGTTTTCGGAGGAAAGGAAATGATCCTTGAATTTTATAAATTCATGATATGATGATGATTTCCATGTAAACCCTCGCGAAAAAAATAGATACCAGAGGATTTGTTTTATCTGAAGGAAACGTGCTACATAAAATGGGTTTGAGTTTTCCTGAGTGTGTGTGTGTCCGAAGCCGAAAAGTGCGTATCACAGACGATCATGTCCTGGAAGGACATACCCAATTTCAATACATTTTTCTGTAGGTGAACACACAGTTGTTAAGCAAAGAGGACACGGAAACGTCAGCAGAAAAATAAACGGAGCGGAGAAAGGACCTTGTGTACATAAGGAGGACCAGCACGAATTCATCAATTTATGCCGGAGCAGACGAGACGGGGAAAAAGAGTTAGAAATTGCCCACAAGGGTGTTGTTTCATTTTCCAGCTGCACATTCACGATAATAATGATGGTGGTGGCACGAGGGAGAGAAAAATACCAAGGATATAATCCATTTGATAAACTCCGACCAGAGGAAAAAATATTAGACTCTTTTTCAGGTATAGCACACACACGCGCCCCCAAAAATCATTACCATTACATCTTGAAAAATAAAGAGAAACAGTGTCAGTGAGAATGGTGTTATATGTATGCTTTTTGGAACAACGTCATTACCACCATTTTGTGGAGAAGGAGAGGGAAGCTACATATATGTATTATTTTGTACAGTTGGACACTGTTAATTGCAGTACTTTTCGGAGGAAGGAATAAATATATATAAAAAACATGTTTATTTGGCGTGACACGAATTCGAAAAAAAAATTCTCGAAAAAGAAGTCTACCGGAACGTAACTGCATTCAATTAAACTTGAATTAAAAACCTTTAGGTTGTTTTGCTCCCGACGGCCCGACCCAGCCAAGTGGTCCGGTTGCAAATGGGAAATCAAACGGATCAAATTTTGAAGTGGAGGACGAAGCCAGTAAAATATTTAACCGGTGGGCTACAGCTCTACAAAAGCGCTAGAGATTAAATTTCCTGGTTGGTGTGGTGCGAGATAAAGAAAGGAAAGGAACCACTTCTGTGGGTGTCCGATAGCTTGACTCGCTCCACTGCAGAATATCATTATTATTGCATCGCGACGCAACAACGCTACTACATTTTTTGTGTTTAATGGTGATGCGGTTTTGTGCACTTCTGCAATGGATTCATCTATGCTTATTGGATGGAATGAAGTTTTTTATATTCAAAGAAGTGCATAGGATCCGGTAACACTGCTTCAACACCATAACTTGTCTTCATCCTCGCGAGATACTTTTGTTCACCTCCGGCGACCACTTATTAGAATACGAGGATGGGGAGCATAAGAGCAGGCTTTCTGAGTTGATGGGTTACATACCAACCTGGAATTTGGTAATTGAAGGAATTCGTTTGTGTAATAAAATATTATCAGTATCACACTTTAAAGAAAATCTGATTTTGCTCGCTGTGGAGGTGATGCTGCTACACCCGAGGAATCTAAAGGGCATAAATGGCCATCTCAAATATGTTATCATCATTTCATGTTTCGCTGGCTTAGCATTCGAAATCGTCTGCAAACCTGATAAAAGACTTCTAGGCAGAATTTAAAAAAAAACACACACGAGATGTTTTTACAAAGTAAATACATTCCTTTGAAAAAAAATTCTTGGGCATTTTGTAGACACCTGGTAATGCTCTTTTAAGGACAAGTATACAAGTCCAACTAAAAACTCATCTTACTAAAAGAAAATTTCACGATGTAGCAATAAACGCTGTTGTGTGCCTCTCAACTCAACAAAAAATTCTTGGCTGGTTTCTTTAGTATCATATTTCTGGCTTTAAACTGAAACTAAATGGTGACCATCATATCATCATCATCATAAATGCGAGAGCTCCCAAAGTTTCTCTTTTTGTCGTGAATGATACACCATTTTCTTTCTGGCTACTTGGATTAATAACTATCCGTTTTTTGACTACATAGTAATAATATTATCTGCATGCTGTCATATTACTATTATCGTCGTCACACGACTTGCTCGGTAAATAGATTTTTCCTGGCAATATTTACGATGCTGTTATCCACACATTCTCTAAAAAACTCACGGCTAATCATTCTCGTTTCTTGTGTGCAACATCAGTAATTGAAAAAGGGATGCTGTAGAGATACCAACCTTGTAAACTTGATTTTTTTTCAGGATAGCTGCCAGGCTGTAATTTTGCTGGTTTTTTGGGACGTTTTATTAGGAAGTATGATGTGGATATCCTGTATGGCACAATCTGACTAGATACCTAAATTAATGACCTGGATGCAAGCTGACTTCTGATGAGCAATAATACCGGAAAATGCCAATATTGATGATGATATTGTGATTGAATCTTGTTCACAGAATAGCTTATCATGAACATCCCTGCAAACTTTACTTGGGATTTGGGTATGCATGTAAATAGGAAAAATGAGAATATTGTTTCGATGACTTTTTAATACAAATGCTATAGCAAGTGGAGGTTACTCATCTCGCTGACGACATCATTTTGGGGAATCGGTTTGTTGTAATACGGCATCAGGATCCCTCTTGTTTAATGATAAGTGGGACTGATAAGCTCTACGATATCAGCGTTCTGAGAACTCGTCCGGTCCGACCGTTGATGACTAACTACTTTAATATGCCTGATACAGGATGGTTCTTTTGTGACAGAAAATCAAAACTGAAGAGGTGTGCACACGATAGTAAACAAGGCGTATATTTATGTGTCAATTCTTTGTATTACTTTATACATTCATGTTTGGTTTGTGCTCTTTCCTTTGCTTGGGACACTATACAAATCAGAAAGGGGAACAAACAACACAAATAATATCGAGTGCATGCATTATTTTTTAGTATTATTGTTTGGGTAGCTACCTGCATGCATTTAGCCAACGTGCTTGTATCATATTATTTTCTTCTCCACTTCGAGTAAAATTTGTACTCAAAAGTGTTTGTCGTCGCGGTGGCATTTTATATTCGTGAAGAAAAACTGTCAGACCTGCATGTTGTGGTAAATGCAACATAAAAACAAAATACAATAAAAAAACGGTTCAATATTGTTTGTTCCTTGTGGGCCTTGTACGCGACAATATATGAACCGAAAATTTTTTAAGAAGATAACAATTGATGTACGCCAGGCGTACCTTGCACTTGTCCTCAAGAAGCACTCCCTCGTATCAGTCAAGTGCACAATAATAAAATACGCATTAGAGTTTATATCGAGGAAAAAAAATATGTGTGAGTGAGAGAGTGAGTGAGGGTCCAAGAAAATACGATGAGCTCCTTAAGTGACGGTTTTATGGAAAGTCGTCAAAATGATATGAAACAGTTCGACGACAGTTCAAAGGCTGGGCCCAGAGAGAAAATGTGAGGAGCAATATATATTCTAAAAAAATGCTACCAGAAAGAGGAAAATGGGTTGTCATGATGATGCCGATAATAAGGTGGATGATGTAGATTTTTACTAGTGTAAGAACCCATCGTTGTTAGCTCTTCTTCCACTTGATCCCGTTTTTCACAAGGTGGAGCGAAAAAAAATACGAAAGGATGCAAAGTTTGAGTGCGAAAGAGGACGGGCAAGAATGAATTGTAAACGCATTTTTTTTCGCTTCGTATATACCTGCATAGGTTTTCTTCTTTGCGATCTTCACATTTTTTGTCAAGTTGTTCACTCACGACGAGAGAAGAAATATTGAGTACAAGCACACTCCTGATAAATAATAATGGAAAATATATGTACACACATATATTACCTCCTTTTCATTTCTGTGACATACTACAGTCAACTTTTAGTCGGTGTTGTGTTAAAAAAGGAAAAAAAATGAACAAGTCGGTAAGTAAAGAAGGAAAGAGAGAGAGAGACAGGAAGAAAATACAAGGATGACACAAGATATTAAATTTTTTCACAAAGGACTCAAATATATAACTTCACAACTTTAAATAATACTCTAGGTCCCTTGCCCTCTTTTTTTTTACTTACACCAGTGTACAGTTTTATAAGTTATTTTATCCACGAATTTTTTTGCGATGAGAAAAAAGATAAGATCAACTGTGCTCCACGCCTCCGTGCTAGTCTTTTGTTGCTGTTAGGAGGATAGAAAATATTGTTCCTAAAACCTGATATTTACTTTCGTCTCGTGTTCCATGCACTCATGTTCAGGGAATGGGTACCTTTAATGGATAATTGGGATGCCTTCCTCGAGAACATCAAATAATCTTCAACCTGATGCTCAGGCAGAAAAAAAAACTGGAGCAGAACGAGAGAAAACGAGAGTGAGTGAGTGGAGTTATTTAATCTTTTAGTGATGATGCTATGCGTAGTTTTTTTATTGGATACTTCAAACCAGCGGATGAATACATCAGGGAAGCATTATAGAATCGTCCATGTAGATTTGATGGTACGAATAAAAAACAATAAAGTAAAAAAATAATAAACTTGTGGAAAATTGATTTTTTATACAATATGCGAGGAAAAGGTGGACTCCTTCACGAGTCTATTTTTGTTGACCTCATGCGTCCTCACAAGAAGATAAAAATACTGCGAAATTTTAACATCAAACAATATTAATCCAGTTTTTTCCGCATTGTTCCTTTTTGGAATACCTGGAAGAACTAGGAAGGAAAGCGGGACGAGCCTTTATTGTGAAATTGCCCGTAAGCCAGGGAAAAATGAAACTACCAAGATTCCAATTTCCATACATTTATTTGAGTTCAGGAAACAAACGAGAATCAAATATATGACGCTAAACGCTCTCAACAGGATCAGGACAAAGATAAGGAGTTATGAGTAGTGTATTTGAGCTCTCATTCTGTGCTTTTTATCATATTTTAATACTCGCAAAATTGTGAGTTGAAATTCGTGGAGCACACTGCGTCGAGAATAGTAACTTACGCACGTATATATATTGTGTCTGTTAATTCTGTTGAGAGCATGATATGCTTTTGAATCAATAAAAATTTGAATGCTCTGCTTCTGCTTTATGCTATCAGGAATTTTTCCGGCAAAGGAAGTCGCGTGAATAAGTCCCGATCAGCTTGGGGAAAGCGAAGGGGAGCCGAAGTGAAGAAAATCAGGGAGCGATACAGGGCTTAACTTTGATGACGCTAGGCGTCAATGAGGTGTGACATCAAGATGGCTTTCTTGTCAAAGAATGATGTATAGAGAGGCACTAGTCCAACAAAAAAAATGATAAAGATCATGCGATATACACAAAGCAAGACATACTGCACAATTTTTATAGGTCACTTAACCTCTTACTATGCAGCCACCTACGTTTTTTCTAGTGTGTCGAGTGAGGTCGCCAAAAGAATAAGCTCCATAATGTTCTCTTTTCCTTCGAAAGACACGAGGTATACACTTTATTTTCCGTGGATTGGCCCGGCATGCTCCACGTTGCCGCCACTTTCCGGAGTGAACTTTAACAGGAAATGACATCACTAGTGAAAACCAGTCAACCAGTGAGCAATAGTAAGGAGCCTATTTTCCTTACTACAAAACTACTTCTACGACCCATGAAAGAAATAAAAGTAACATGCTTTCGGTCACAAGTTTTTGTGCAAAAAGAATAACAGGGCACTTTCTCTAATATCTGTATCATCAAAGATATCAATCTTGTCGCTAGCTTTATGGGGTCAAATCTGAAGAAAAGAAGAGCATACATGGGAGAGGAGTTGCTCGGAAAAATTGACTCAAGGAAAAAACAACTTTTTGGAGGAATGTGCACATTTCCAAACAGAAATCTCTTCTAATGCTCCTCTTCAGGTGTAAAAATAGCTCACACCATAAACAAAAATTAGAGTGATACAAACCTAGTTGATTACCTTCTATAGATAAGAGTCAACAAGAATAAAATATCTAGCCAAAGTAATAGTACGTACAAAGTTACAGCTCACATTTGTCATGGGGACGTTAGTGAGAGCAAAGGAAACCTCATTTTGTTTTTCCTGCAATTTCATCCGTAAGAAAAATTGCGATCCTTCTAAAACAATTTCCTTATGTTAGGAAAAAAGTGAAATAGACAAACCATCTTTGAAACATGAACGAAAGAGATATGATGAAGAACTGAAAGCAGAAGATTATTATTAGACTGCACAAGAAAAAGAGGAAATGTGAAGAAATGTAAGATACAAAAATTCACATACGCACTCAGACAAAAAAAAATGGAAACGGAAACGAACGGATGTAACTTTTTTTTAGTCTGCTACCATTTCTTTTTAGAAAGTTCTGCATATGTTATATGTATATATGTGTGTGTAATGTGCAACGAAACTGATAACAAGGAACTTAAAAGAGGAAGAAGAAAAAAATGCTCAAAGAAAGGAATTACAGTGCCGGTAATAAGATTTCACGAAACAATAACTCAAGCACAGACGAAGGAGAAATACAGTAAAACCAACAAAGTACTTTCACTTCTCTTCTTAAACAGATATTTCATTTCATGCATGAAATTCTCAACAAAAAATTCTTTCTTTATACTATATGTTGCAGCGTTCCATCCAGTAGCGCACAACGGAAAAAATGGCTCAAGCAATGAGTTTGCTTTTTCTTCTCACAAACATCTATACGTATTATGTTCCGTACACAAGGATAAAGAGGGAGGGAAAAAATGGGAGAAAGGAAACGAGGGTCGCGTCGCGGAGCTATGAGTATACAAGAGATAAAGTTAAGTTGAAAGGAGTCGATGCAGGAAAACGAGAAATCCGTCGATGGAATATCAATTTTTGCAATTTTTACACTCCCTCGCCTCTTTCTTCATTTCATTTTTTCCCCTTTTCTTTTCTCTGACTACACATACTCCTCTTCCACTTCATATTAGTTATGTACTTTCCGTCATAGGTTTTTTTTTGCTTATTCTTCTTCTCGAGATAGTGAGGCCGATTATCCCCTCACGCCTCATCCAACTTTCACTGCACGTTTCAACGACGAAGGATACTTTTTTGCAGGCTCACATATAAATAGAGCAAACAAGGTTCAAGTCGAACTGAATACAAAAAAATGTATCTTCGAGTCTACTTGAGCTCATGCACCGCCTTATGAGCTCCTACATGCATCACCTTTTTTTATATTTCTACGTTACAATAAGTAAAAAAAAATAAAGGGAATCAATGAAGGAAACGTATCTTTTTTTAAACAAACCATACTCACAAGATTTGCTCTGTGGTCTCTCTTTATGAACCCGAAAAGGTTTTCCTTTGGTCTTCCCTTGTCTCAAAATTGGGCAAAAAAAATAGAATGAAAAAACCTCACGGAGGATTCATCTCTCTTTACCTTTTTTTCCTACTAATTTCAGTGTGTAAGTAAGCAAATGCGACACCCTCTTTTTCTCTTTTAAAAAATCTTATTCGTCCTTTTTCTCGTCGTATTTGTTTACTCCGAAAGAAAGAACCGAGAAAGTATGAAAAAAAAGCTGGGAAGGCCTGTGTGTGTGATGACGGTGCAGTGGCGGCTTTCCTTTGCTTTACTCCTTTTTCCTTTGCTCACTCACACGGACTCCTTTTTTTGAGAAGATCATTCTTGCTTGCATGCACACCGCCAATATTACTACATGCTTCTGTGGACACACACACATGTTACGGGATGTTATGTGGCGTGTAAAAGAAAACGCGTAGGGCACACACAGACCCCGCATTTTATTATTATTATATGTATTATATAGTATAACATGTTTCTTACCACCGGCTTTTTTTTCTTACCCGATATTATTATTACTGAAGAATAACAGTATACTCTGTAATTTAATGTAGCACAAAGTAGACAACTTGTATGGATGAAAGCACCAGTACAATTTTCTCTTTTTTTCAAGTGAGAATGTAAGTATGTATAGTATTTTTTTAGTTCTTTAAATTCTGTATAATTTTTTTTCTCTCTGCCTTTTTTTCAGTTAGTCAAGGAAAAAGGAGCAGTGAAGAGAGGAGAGGGTTGCGCTCGCCTCTCACCTTTTCCCCCTTCTTTTTCTTTCTCGGGTTTCTTTCCGCTTCCAATCCACTTTATGAATGAGTGGCTAAATCCAAGAGTCCAGTAGTTTTTTTTAACAAATGATGGAGCTTGTCCTTATGGTAATGGACAACGTGTTATTTTCTTTATATGATAACATTTTTTCCCAAATGTTTCACGGGGAAACAAATGTAAAAAATAAGGTTCTTATTTTTATTGGTATATTAGTGGTACATAAAATGCGTGCTGTAATATGTGCACCGTGCAATCCACTTACGTTCCTAGGAAAATGTATCTTAACAATATAAATATCTGCCTTGGTGCGCTTTTCTTTCTTACTCAGCAGAGTTTGGTAGAAGGGAAAGGAAAAAAATATGCATGAAAGAGGAACTCATGGGAAGAAAGGATTCCAACAATTGGTTCTCCTGAAAATCCAACAACAATATGTATTGCCCAGTGACATACTTGAACCACTTTACACGATCTCGAATATGAGAAAAAAATGTATTTACATACGAGCATGTATATCAGTAACATTTAATGTAAGGATATATGCGTGTTAAGGATTTTTTTTGGATCAGCTCGAACAGTGCAACGAAAATTATTACTATATCCACTGATTTTCTCTGTTCTCTTTCACACGTTGCCACATATTTCGTGGAGGTCTCGCCTGCCTCGTTATTGTTCTCTCTTTTTTCTCTTCCTCTCTCATTTCGGCTTTTATGTTGCACAACGTGGTAATAGGGTAAACAATTCCCGTATTGAGTTTCCATGTCCTCTGCAATATGTGTGTGTTTGAGTGAGCGAAAGAGAGTGTGCACATTCTTTTGTTGAACATTTGAGGAAACAAAGGAGGCGAGAAGAATGGTGCACCTTTCTCTCCGACAACACAACAATTCCATTCGGGGATATTACTGGCACACAAAATAGCGTAACAAAAAGGACGGGAAAAAGTAACTACTCGCATGTGAGTAAATAAAGAGCAACTACACGCGACCACACTCTCCTTCCTTAGACACTGAAAGAGGGAGAAGGGTACTCTGATGGGAGAAAAAGCGGTGGAGTGAGTCATTTCCAAATAAGCACGTTGGGAACAAACAAGAGCTGTGTGGAGAAATGCATCGACAAACTTGATGATGGGATGACTGGCTCGCTGAGAAAAAAAAGGCTTAGAGAAAACTAGTTCAGCAGAATCCCTACTTTCTCACAATTTACATCCTCCATTTACAACCCATCAGTGGATTCAAGTTGAATTGAATACTGATGTGGTGGCTGGTCATTTTTTATATGCAAACTGAGGCGCGTTTAGAACACTTTAGTGAACGGTTCAAGGTCCGAAGTTCCTCATCATCATCTCAGAATTTCGAGAAGAAATTGATTTATGATTAGCAATGTCAATTCTTCAAGTCTCATAACATGTAATACATCGCCCGGGCAAAAAATAATTTATTTCAACAAAGCTAAAATAATTACTACACTAAATCTGATGCCTTTCTTGAGAAAGTAGCTACTTATGAGCGTAGACTTGAAATAACATTCAACTAACGATTTGATCCTCATTTATTAATATCACACAAGTCAGAGAAATAATATGGACATAATGACAGACAGGAACACTGTATCTGCTCAGCAATATAAGTGCGTCTTAATTATCTTTTCGCGAATTTTTTTCGCGTAAAGGATTTCGCCATGACTTGTTTTATTCGTCTGTTTACCCATATTCCCCTTTCTTGCAATGTTTTTTTTGCCTTTTCATTTACGTACTTATGCGCGACTCAGCGAGAGAAAAGAAAATGAAAGAAAACGAAGAAGAATAAACGAGAGGAAGAATTGTGAAAAATATGTGGGCCATGAAATAAGAGGCTGTTACACTTGTTAGTGCTAACAAAGAGTGTTAAGAGACTCGAGAAATTTTTTTGGAGAATCAGAGGAAGTACGAGAAGAAAGGATACTGGTACAAATCCAGAAGGTTTACAGTAGATATTGTCTTGCCTTTTTTCCCTATCCTGAAATGTCGAAAATTTGTTTGTTCGGGTTCCACGAAGTTTTGTAACTTGTGAAACTACGCACTTTAAAAACACAAGGAGGACTCATTTTGTCCGAGTAAAAAAATTACTTAATTTTTCAGCAAAAAAAAGAAGCGTCGACAAAAAGGAAGATCATCAGAAACGCATGAAGAAAACAAGATAAAAGGAAAGTGGAAACAGAAACAACGCGTCTAATCATTGTGTGTGTTCTTTTCTCAAACTTTTATATGTGTCCATGTTAAGGAAGATATTGTAAAAGTGCTATTGAGCTGTATTTTTTTCTGAGAAATATATATAAGCTAAGAAAGCGACGGAGTTTTCTCCGTCCGTCATTCCCTTATCCTTGTCCTCCTTCTTCTCTTTCATTCGGTCCATGTCTTTCCTCGTACCGAAGTGCGTTCCGAACAAAATGAAAACACGACAAGATGCAAAACAAGGGAATGTCACTTTGCTGGCTCCAATGACAAAACAAGATTGTAAACATGGCGGAGACATATTGCTCCATAATTAATGGAGGATGCACCGTCTGCTGATACAATTTAAGAAGCAGAAAAAGAAACGTACATATTAAGCCAGGTGAGTCGCTGTGTCTAGTCATTTCTCCTTTTCATTGAATCTAATACCTATCTCGAACTTGTATTTGTCACAGTCGTCCTTGCCTCACATTCTATTTGACTTATTATCACAGAAGTATTTCAAGTGGGCATCATCATGTCTTCTTTCTTTAAATAGGCTGGTTTGGATTCACCAAACCTTGGCTTTGTTGTGCTAGTGTCTCGAGATATTTTTTTATTATTGTCGCAATCCAACAAGAAAATAAAATGGGATGAAGAAGGACACCCGAGGAAAATGTTAGTGAAATGTCCGTCATGATGCGGTTTTATAATTTATAGTCCTCTCGAAAACCACATGGACACGTGAACATGTATCAAATTTACTTTTTTTTACTAGTACTCCTCCCATGTAGCAAGTATGCAGATGAGTACTCCTGCAAAAAACATTGTTGCTTGTTGTGAAGCCAACAAGAAATTTGAGTAAATTGCGAATCCTCCCTGATTACAGGAGAGAGTTCGGGGAACACGGAGCTTGAAAAAAAAATTAGTGAGTTTGTCTCCTTAACGTACTCAAGGACAGGAGCAAAAAAATATAAGCATTATAATATGCCTACGAAGCATTTTCACTTTTCGAGTCGACCAGATTAATCTTGCGCTTCTTTAATATATTTAGATAGGGACACGGCGAAAGAGGAAAAATGGAAGGAGAAGATTATTCTTGTTGGCAGCGTGAACGAATGAGCTAAAAAGTGGGAATAAAATGGAGACACCTACAGTCTACACAGATATGCTTTATTATGGAGAGAACAGAGTTAAGGTTTTGTTTGTCAGAGGAAATATATTTGTGTTTTTTACATTCTCTCTGCGAAACATAAACGATGCAGAGTTTACTCTCGAGAAAAAAAGGAGATATATTACCCAGTTAAGTATTTCCAAATCCTTCCATTTTTCTCGCTGGAATGAGTGACAACTATTGTGATGCGAGAAGGAAGAATAAGATGTGTCGTGCGTGGTAGTAAAATATACTTTAAAAAACCCTAAAGAATGCGACGTGTCTTACCTCCTTTTTTATTCACATAAGGAACATCAAAGAAATATCTTTCTATGGCAAGATGGGGAACACACGAAAACGGATCAAGCTGGCTTGAGATGAGAGCACCATGCGTTTTTTTCTTGTTGATGAAGAGAGATGTAGGAGGCACATGAATAAAGAGAAAGATTAAGGCCTGTGCTTTAGCAGGACGATGTACTTATACGAACATTATGCGAAACATAAACCTCTTACCGTTTTTTTTTCTCGATTTTTTTTCCTCAACTGTCAGCTTTTGTCAACTGTTGGGATTTTTTATATTTATGTACATACCTCAGGATTTTTTTTTTGTTTTCTGTTGTTGCTACACAACAGTGGCAGATGATGGTGATGCGAGGGAGATATAAAAACGACGGGATTTCACAGTAGTGACTGTCATTCATCACCAATCACAACCACTTATCCGCTACCTTAGATACATCTCACAGGCATAAAAAAGTCCACCACAAGTCGGTGTGTTACTTATACATAAGCACTTTATAGTAAAACTTTCATATGTAATCTGCCCTCCTCCATAGCTCTTTCCCTTTGATCCTGGTGTGCACAGTGCACGGCCTGGTGGATGTTGATGTACTCCAACTCATGGGAGACTCAATGTTTCATTATACGCAAAACAGAAGGAGGAAATTAAAAATAGCGTTTTGCTCATTGGCCAATGACATTTGTTATAATAATTTATAATGCATTAGTAAACAATAAATATTACAAAGTTGTGAAATAACTTCATGTAAATACTAATGAAGTATCAATAACATCTTCTTGATCCTCGGCACAAAAAAATGCAATAATATGGACAATTAACTCAGCTCTAGTCATTTTTACTAGATGAATTAAGTAGGTTTACTGATCAACTACGAATGGAAGTTTGGCATAGCTGTATATTTGAGTATCGCTCCGGTATAAGTTTATTAGCGAAACATAATAATCCACTATTATTTCCTTTTTTAACTGGCAAAATACTACATTATGTACACGTTCCTGCGTTGATGGAGTGATAATGCGAGGTCATCTGAAGCTAATGAGAAACGTTGTTTCTTTTCAGGATGAATAAGGGTATTGATAGATATATGATACGATCCGACACTATGATTCTGAACTTCTTCCTTCTAAAAAATATCTCAAGATGATAACGCTGAACGACGCTGAGATAGACACCCTCCTGCACTAAAAACACAACCGTATGTAATAGCCGTATTATGTACATTTAATGACTACTTATAACTTCTCTGACGCTAGTCTAGTCCCTCGTTCTCCTTTTGCATGAGACACAATGAATCTCCACGTCAAGCCATGTTATCAGCTTTGCTTTATCCGCTCTTCATCATCATCACCACCAAAGAGACAATACACTTAACCCATGTGTTATTAACTTGAGGGGACGTGTTTCCCTTTTGTTCATTCCACCGATTCCATCGAACGTTGTGCTGCGATGATGATGGTGTGGTACAACAACTACGAAAGGAAATTATCTTCTGGTCTCTTTTACTCTTTTCTTCCAGGTAACAAAAGCATGACACCAAGCCTTTTCCACACACATTTTTTCCACAGGTATTGATACCCAATTAGTATTTTGTGAAAGGTAATACCAGTGGCAGAGCTGTTGAAACACAATGCAACCCTGCCACTACTGTTGCTTTTTTGTACGAGTTGTATATGGTCCATAATACCTTCTTCTTTTTTTAAAAAAATATATATATTTCCTTGACAAAGCAAAAGAAAACAATCCACTGTAACTGTGACCTGGATCTCTCTGTGGATATAAATGTGTAGGTGAAACTGGGAAGAATAGAAAAGCCTCTTCTACATTTTTTTCTCTTTCACTCTGAAGGTGAGACGCGTGAGAGGGATGTATACCAGCTTGAAAATTGCTTGTAAGCACTTGTTCACTCACTCACGATCATGTGCTTATCTTCTATATAGAGGAAAAGGCGCATTGAAAAAAAAACGGGATGGAAGGAGTACAAGAAGCGGAAATAATCAGCGCCCAAGGATAAACGGTGTAGTCTATTACACGTGGTATTTAGAAGCGAAAAGGAGAAGTGGAAGCCGCAATGGTGGGATTTTCGGTTGGTGTTCGTCCGCTCTTATGTGTCAATGTACCATGAATGAGCGGTGTCTATATATGGGTTTCTGTGAGCACCATTCAAGTGCTTCCGACAAGTTTTCCCCTTGTTTTCGTATTAGAGAAATGTAAGTTAATAGGTGACTTATTGGTGCGCGATCACTATGATTTCGTTAAGGACCATTTTATTGGCCACTTGACTTGTCAAAATTCCACTTCTGGATTTATATTGTTCCTCTTGGTTTACGAGCGTCGTAATAATGAGTGATTTGTTGGGAGATTTCCTCCTGTGAAAACACAATGTCATTCATGTCTGATAACTTTTTGATTGCTACATAAAACTAGGCGAATTTTGGTTGGTGGAGAGGCAGCCCGATTTTCTCCTTTCCACTCTGTCCCGCATTAATGACAGTGGAATAACTTTCCGAAAGGTTTTATGTGAGGGAATGAGCGAGTTAAGTAGATTATTAAAATTGCCAGGTTATAATGCAATTTCTCTCATTTCATTCTCCACGGTAGCAACAAAAATAAAGTTTTGGCGGAAGAGCACACACAATACCTTTGTTACACTTGTTTGCAAACGCTAGCTTTCTGTGCAAAGGAATCAGAATCCAGAAAGTGGGGATTTTCGAGGGTAAACACATTTTGTTGTATTAATTGGAAAGTTTTTGTGAAGGAAAATATTGAAGGAGGCCGAAGAAGAGAGCAAGAAAGTCTATTCAGACTAGTCAATGATTAATATGGGAGAGCACACCTTTTTCACAGACACACGGGCACACAACACTCCATTTTCATCATAATATTTTTCTCCGTGCCAAAGTGTATCGGCCAAAATGGAGGGAGTGAAAGAGAATATAAAATTTACCACCACCACCACCACCAACTCACTTCTCTCCGTTTTTATGCTTTTTTGGCACAATGAAGAGTTGACGACTCTCTGAAACTGAAGACCAAACCAGACCACACGACTTATACAACGACTTTACTTGGTCTTGTGGAAGAGGAGAAAGAGGAAAATATTACGATGAAGCATCTCCTTTCCCTCCATTTTCTATTTTCACTTGCCCTAACTCAATTGTTAGTGTTACGCTATGTCATTATTGTTACAAAGAGTGGAGCAGTGTATGCAACTCTTTGAGAGTTGAGTCATTTTCATTCCAGACTATTTAATACGTCGTGTATATCAACACACATATTAGAATCACCAAAGTGTTGTCCAATATTCTAATTGTGTAAAAATATATATTGGCAGCAGCGCGAAAGTCGGAAGAGAGAGGAGAGAAAATTTGTGTTCCTCTTTCTCTTCTGAGCGGTACCATTTCATTTCCGCAAAAGATGACTTAATTTCATTCCTGTGCTCCACAACATCCACTCATTTCTCATCCTCTAAATAGCCTTTTCCTCCGAATTTTGTGTGGCTGCACTATTGTGCGAAGTCAAGTCAATCACGATGAGTGTTCCAACTATGTCAACTCTGAGAGCAAAGTAGGCTGAGTTTAGCTGCGAGTTAAAATTCACCAGTTTGTTATTAAAACCTTGTAATATAATAATGAACATGCCGACACACACATGGAAATAAGTAATAATGTCCTCAGCTTTTAATTCCCTTTCTCATCGTCCCAAAAACCATATTCACATGAAAAACAACCCGCGTAACGAAATTGAAACCTATTCCAAGCAAGCAAGCAAGCTTATATATGACACGGTCTTTTGGTCACGGTATCATCATCATCATCACCATCATGCAAGATGAAACAAAGGAGAGTGCACTATAAATGCTCGGGGAAAACAAGGTTCATATTTTTCGCGGAGAAAAGGCAAAATGGAAAATATAACTTGCACGTCACGTCATGCTTCCTTATTAGCCCTCACAACATAGTAAATACACTTGGTTCGTCATAAGTAGGACACACATAGTAGTAGTCATAATATCAGAAAATGGTAATATTTTTTGGTGGAACGTCCTTTATTATTCCAAAGAAAACTTGTGCGTGTGTGTGTGAATCTGTAATGTTTCCATCGAACAAATATTTTTATTAGCGAGTGAAAAGACGGTACTGCTGCGGTCGTCTTATGATAGGTCATTAAACATTACCAACTAAAATAACTACCTGCCACATTCCTTTTCTTTAGTGTTCCTCGAAGCAAGAGCGAAAATAGGATGGTCACATAACTTTACATTGGTTGAGGAGAAAACCCTGAATGCCATTTATTACTACCTGCCTGCAAACCTCAAGTTTTCTCCATTCTCTGAGATGGTCCATATTTCCTCGTCGCATGGAAAGTTTGCAACTTAAAACCATGTTTTAATGTTGTCCCGATAATCATATCAGAAGGAATTTGAATTCCTTTCTAAACCGTTCCAAGTGATGCTTCTTTAATATACTTGTTTTCTTGCTGTAATAGCAATCATTATATTCCCATAATGATGATAAGAGGGAAAACTTATTTTTCTCGCTCGCTCCCATCTCCCTTCCATATTTTGTCGGTATTCACATGGAGCGGAAACATGAATCAACAAGACGTCGCTCACTTGAAATATGAAACCTTTCCCCGGCTGAACGCACATGTTAAATAGTGTGACATTATGTGAGAGACCGCATGAATACATCTACCTCTAACATTTATATGCGGTCTACAATTTAATGTACTTGTTATTTCACATGACATGTCACTCATTTTTTTTTCTGGAGTGTACATTACTAGGTAAGTAGCCCCATCATGGCAACATGCATGCACATGGCTGGATAAAAGTAGGGAAGGGTAAGTAAACGATACAAAAAATTCCTAATAATAATAATACGATAGTTTCTCAAAAGCATTAGCTTTCCACTGGAATCCAGTCTGAGACTCACAACAATAAGGAGCTATTTTTGCTTGTTTCTCACGGTGAAATGGTCATCTTGAGGGTTTCAACATTACGCCTTTGCTCATTTCACTGTGTAATGGACTTCTCCTTAGGCTATAATGATGGCGAAAAACATGCCTGAATCGGCTCAATTGCGGAAGCTCGTATTTTAGCCACTTGGAAATTCACCATCGACCCAACTACAACAGCTTGTCTGTGATTAAAGCAGAAGAAAAAGTGTGGGCAACGCGGAACCAGTCAGACGTTAAATGAAATTATGTATACATGTTCCTCTTCCATGCCTCCTTCATTTTCTTCATGTCATGCCAATTTGTTCACAGATCTGTGTAAAATGTGCGGGAGCAGCGAGTGGATGAACACGTGCGAAAAAATACAAAGATTTGATCAATGTCTTTCATCGTCAAACGAACATATTTTTTTGCTTCATCCTCTTCACCGTCATACCTCACAGAGCATTTATTGCTCACCTACTTCCCTTTATTGTGTTTGTTTCAAGCAGTGATTTGTACTTATAATCCTGTAAAAAAGGAAACAAAAACAACGAAAATCTGTTGCTAATAGTAAATTGGTTATGAGGAGAAGCTAAAGCAGAAAAAGAAAAAAAAAGTTTTATTTTATTTTATGACCAGAATAATGTTATTACTGACAATGAAGTTGTATTATTATTCCCTTTTCTTCTTCTTG
>JAHZNF010003756.1:0-11915 GCA_027744215.1 Troglopedetes dispersus | reverse complement strand
CAATATTAGCTCGCTTTCGACGGTAGACTGGATAAAACGTGGAAATTGAACCGACATGCTTATTTTATTTGTGAGCGTCTCACGAATCCAAGGAGTGAGTGTCTGGAAACGCCCTTCCACCGTCTTTCAAAGATATCCCTGTGGCCATATACAACCATAAAGAGCATTCGAAAAATATGGAGGTCACCTATCTCGTTTCCCTACCTCGTTGGGTTAGTGGATTACTGTGGCGGTTTCCTCCAGTGATTTATCTGTGGACACAAAGGTGTACGGAGATGTACAACCATGGTCATCCATATGCTCGGCTTTGTCTCGTCTGACTAAACAGTGCTGTTTTTAGTTGTTTACAGGCCACAATTGGGTAATGGTATCGTCATATAAATATATGGAGGGTAATATTTTGTGTCTGTCGGCCCATCGTATTCCCAAAAGTGGCTTTGCTCCAGCACACAAGGATAAAATAGCAATTAATTTAGGATTAGGGAGGACTCTTTTTCTGAAAACAATCACTGGACGACGACGGGACGTTCTCTCAAATGGAAAGTAACATTAAAGCTTGCGACAAGAAAGGAAGTCATATACGAGTCAGATTGAGGAGTCATCTGGGAGTCATTTCGTAACACAATTTATTTTTCGCACTCTTTCCCTCTTTTAAATGCACGCTGTACTTTTCCACGATAGTCGTGGATTTTTTCTCAGCTGCCTACCATGTTCCAGAAAATGTATTCATGCTCACCATTCATTCCGAGTCATTTTTCACTTTTTTTGCAAGCGTGCCAAAAGGTGAAGCAGGATGACAAACGATGAGTTGATGATGACTCCGATGATGACGCTGATGCTCCTTTTCATGAGACCCCCTGCGTTTTGCACGTATTCTTCTCCCAGGACTTTTCGCAAAGATCCAACTGTGTAAAAAATTGTTATCGCTGAAAAAATGTACAAGAAAGGCTGGCTTGCTTCGGTACGCCGGAGCGTAAAAGAATTGTCGACCTGGCCGGGGGATCTCTCCAAAATATTTCCACTAATTAAATAAAGTTTTCATCCAATTTATTAGCTTACGACGCTCAATCCAGCTTAATTAATAATAAAAGTTCTCGGCAGATATTACACTGCCCCAAATTGCGCACAGATGTCTTAGTATGTGTTTTTACTGGAGGACAACCGGTGGTGGTTCTGTCTCAAGATTGTTTTACGTGTGTGTGGTCTATCTGGTAGCTCGTACTACTGCAGATATTTTACAACTTACAACAGTAATACCACACATTTTATTTAATATTATTCTGGCATGGTAAGTTGATATAATAAGTGACAGGAAAGTGGCAACTTGGGGAACCATAAAACAGCCTGTTCGCTTCTCGTTTTTTTATTATTACGGCGCTGTTCCAGTTGTTCCACGACTTCGGAGATGGATATTATGACAGCCGTAAAAACTCACATCTCAATAATATTAAAGTACATTAAACAATGCCTAAGGAATGTTCAAAATACTCTGTGTTGTCCACACTTCCAGCAAAAACTAACATTTCGTAAAAATGTATCTTCCGCTTTTCGTTTTGCATCAACCAAATGTGAAAATATTAGAATGAAAAAATGTTTTCGAATGGGGGAGACTTCCAAAAACTGGTTGCTACTACTCTGCACAGCAAGTACAGATGACAATAGTACAGGAGAAAACGGAATATTAGGAATTATATCCCCTTTGAAAAATATTAATGGAATGGGTGACAAGAGTTGACTTCAAATGTGGAAGTTATTACATTATCTCGATCTCCCGATGCTGGGGTGTTGTCTGACGAAAATAATGCTGACTATCCAGAGCCCATCCAACATTTACCACCCGTCAAGTCATTAAGTTAAGAGGCTTATATAGACGATGAAAAACAGAAAAAGGAAGAGCAGATGCTGTCATACATTTTTTCTAGAGCGCATCACACACACACACACACACACTCTCCTCTCTCAAGTCGACACCCACACATAATACAAGTTTGCAACTTCCATCCTAACAACAAAAATATTTTATCGACTTATCCATTTTCCTCTTATTCATTTACATTGCACCACCGGTTAGAATTTGACTCCTTTAGCTCCTTCACAACTTCACCGTTTGTCCTTCTGTCTTCAAATCATGGATAGTCAATGTGGTTCAAGGCCGCTGCAATTTTGGTCCATGTTCTTGTGATTGAAAATGTTGGATGGTTTAAACTTGCATGGCTGGTTGCCAGATTCGTTAAATATTTACGAATGCTAAAAGATGCAGATTGTACTTCTTCGACGGTAGCCTTGAAGCTACTCTCTTCTCCCTCAATATTTCGGAATTCGAAATATATGCGTTCATTAAAATTTAAATGTTGCTTACAGACGAACTGGGTGGATACGGCATGCAAGAAGCCTATACGACAAATATCATAAGTTATCTGCGTGAACTGACAAGGGAAGTAGTTTATGAGCCCATTAACAAACAAGAGACAAATAGTAATGTACATACGTATTAGTAGACTCTGTTAGGCTTGTTCGAGAACCGAAACCAGTCTATAAAAGCTAAATCCAATACATAAAGTTAATTTTCCCATAGCATCAACGAATACATTTTTACAACGACTCGCGACGTTATCGCATACGTATAGGCACAAGGCACAGAAAAAAAATTTGGGAATAGTTGGTCTCACTGTTTTTCTTACAACCACATTCATGCTTCTTTTCTTGCCTTCGTCCCAAATTTCATCCAAGTTTAGTGTATGCTAAAAAAAGTGAGGAGAAAGCGGAAAAGTGTAACGTAAGAGCTCCCAAATCGAGAGTACTAGGTACGGAGTGACTGAGCGATGTGCACAAGTTTGTTGTTGTAGTGCTACATGATGAAGGCGTATATGTAGAAGAGTGAACTTGTCGTAAGCCTGCGTCTCCCCTGAGTTTACTTACACTTCATCCAGTCATCCATCCATCCGGTGATTCCATTTCCTTCCTGACTTTCTCTTTTTTCTTTCATTTTTTTATTCTCCGTGAGCTACATGCTCAACCTAGAGGCAAGTTAAGCAAACATGCATCCAGTATCGTTGGAGTGACTTATGCACATTTCCTTTTACATAACATCCCGTTCTCTTCTTTCCTCCGATTTCTAGTTGGCTCAATGCATAAAAATCCTTATTTTGTTTTATGTCGCGCTACAATTTCTCTTTTTCTTCTTTTCTTGTTTGCCAGGATTATATCATTCCCAGCTCGCATGATGCTGCTCTGATAAGGCAATACACTACAGTAAATTCCTCCCTTCCCTCGTCTTAACCGCTTCATCATGTAGTCCATCTTGCGTAAGACCCACTCATGTTGATGGATAATTCCCTTTTATGCTTTCCTCTGCATTCCTTATCTGATAAGGAAAGGAATGCAGGTTTGGCTTTCTACGTCGTCTTAAGATTATTTTCACCCAGTTTCGCTTTTCCCCAAAAAAACAGCCATCCTCGCTTCAACCGGTTCTTTTTCAGACCTGATGTTTTCCCTTTGCTTCACTTGACGTCGTCGGCCCACACGGTATTTTTACTTCACTACTCAGCTTTCGCTTTCATGTAAGCTAATCAACTATCAAAGAGATGTGGTAACTTGGTAACTCGCCTTCGATGAATGAGATACACCATTTCACCACTCGCTTGAGTTTCTCCCGAGCTACCTGCTTCACGACCGTCGGTTCAAAGTCAGTGAAGCCTACTTAGTCTCAAAAGTGACCTTATAAGAATGGGGTCGGAAAGACGTGTATGGCATGCCGAAAGAAGTTAACCTGGCTAAATTGATTCAATTTGAAGCTTTATCGAAAGTAAAAATTGATTCTTTTATTCTTACAGAGAATATCATCAGAGCCGTCTTCAACTCGAGCGAATTTTTGAAGCATCGTGTTTATCCATCTCCCACAGCATCTTGTACAAGCAGACGGGAAAAGTCGATCAAGAATTCACCGCCGCCGTTGGCGCCGAACTGAACGTTTACCAGACAAGACCAACTTTCAGACGTTTCTACTTGCGAGGGAACCGTTGTAATACTAATTCTGCAACAAACAATATATAAACTTACAAAGCGAGAAAATTGAAACAGTCTTGATTTCCCTTCCAAGAAAAATGCTCCGCGAGAGCAAACCAACAGGTATTTGAAGGTGGCCATCTTTGTCCACTTGCTTTCTCTCTCTCTATTCTACTTTTTACTTGCAAGTCAATTTATTTTTTTTTTCTCAACTTGGGCAAAACTTTTTCTGCGCTGACCATTTCGAGGAGTAAGTTGAGACTCGTGTATCAAAAAAGGAGGCTTGGAAAAAAAGTAATCTTTTTTCCTCTTTATACGCCACTCCCGTCTTTATTTTTATGGGAGCCATTTGTTTGGAAGAGAAAAAGTAAATCTTGTAAATTCGCTACCCCCTCTCGTCTCATTTTTTATGGGAAGGACCGTGCTACATATATACACACACAACATGATGACTAAAATATACGATGTAGTGGGTTTATAGCATTATACAAAAGAAAGTGCAATATTACAAGTACATTTTGTGGACAAGATTGAAATGGGAGACACCCAATAAAAGACCCTGACGGCGAGAGAGCGCATCTTCTTCCAATCCGCACTCTCCAAGTCTTCTTTTAAAGTTCCAAACTACTAGAAAAACCAGAAAGCCTTTGCTTCTTGTTTTTCAAAGGAAAATAATAAGAGTGAAGCTTTGAGATTAAAGCCCCTTGTTTTTGATTTCCTCCTTTTTCTTTCAAGTCTACTTCTTTCTTCCAAAAACAAAGGATCAATTGCCGTGATTGTGATATAAATACACAAGGAGCGTTACGTAAAACAAAATTTATAAAAAAAGACAATAAAGAAGAGACTCTCATCTTTTACTTTACATAAATGAGATGAACGTAAAAATCCGCTCCATCCTGGTCATTCTCTATGGGGTTTTTGCGATCTACGCTGCATTCAAACTCGGCGAGAATATTTATTTGAGTGTTGTTCAGTTTGTGGAGGAACAGGGAACGAAAATTGTATTAGCACCCTCATCATCTCCATTATTGTCCGGACGAACACAGCAGCACAGCTTGCTTTAATTGTGAATTCTGCGTTTGTGGTAGTGTGTAAGTTTTCCTGTGCACACTTCATCTTCATCAAAACATCCTTGAAAGGTACTTTAATTGCTGGCTCGTTAGTTCCAGAATAAAAAGTTGAACACCAAAAAACAGAGAAAAAAAGTATATTAACGAGTTCTACTCAACTTTTCAATTTCTGAGTTTTGAGTCGTTCAGAAGGAACTAATTAGGTTGGACTGTAACAGTTTGTCACAAACCGAAAACAAAACAAGATTATATACATGCCTACCACTAACATAATGATGCCCTTCGAAAAACAAAAAACATGATTTGATCATGTTTACATTTTTGCGAGGACGATGACGACGTTAAACTGGGCATTAAGTGGAACTAAGGTCAATTTGTTACTGTCAGAAAATAAGAAAATTATGTGTTGTTAGCTTTCATTCTTGTACTTGAACAATGGTAGCCAGTCAAGCGTGAACGGAGTTTTCATATAGAATTTATTGCCTAAAAAGCAGAAAGCAGGGAAGGACGACAGTGCGCTGGTGTGCCCTTGAAACATTTGCTAGTATATCAGTGTTGGCTTTAGTGTCACTTGGAAGTGAAGTGGAAAGAAGATGTTGTCGGACAGTCAAGAGATAATAAATGAGTTGGGGATGGAGGCGGATGGTGACATGAGTATGGGAGAGGATGGAGCGTACGGCGGCATACTGGACGATCCTCTGGATGGCGGAGGGATCAACTCGCCAGCAGCCGGCGGAGACTTCACGGATCAGGGGTACGGGCTGTGTGCCAATGGCTCGCTCATCAACTTTACGTACGAAGGCTCCGTCTTCTGCGATTACAACTACTCACATCCAATCAACCTTCACGTAAGCCAGATTATTTTTTCTTCTTAAATCCCAAAAATGTATTTTCAATGATAACTCCCGACAATGGTAAGTGCATCTGTTTTTCACCTACTTTATATACCATTGAGCACAGACAGAAGCAAAAAATGTCTGACAATCCAATCTTGCCAGATTACCTTCATACTTCACTTACAGAAAAGCAATAGTCATAAATGAATATAATAATTTCATCTTCTTCCGAATTCATACTCCAACAACCGAAATTCATTTGGAATGAATGAAAGTACGAGTGCACAAAGGATCTGGCTGGACAGACTTCCCATTAGCATGACAAAACAATAGAAATTACACAAAGAGATAGATGGGCTAGATATGGCCGTAAAGTGGAGCAGGTGAAATTTTCACTGATTTTATTGGCTCATCTCCCAAAACATGACTGCGTATACCTATCCTGCCAAAATTATTATTTGCTAGGATTGTTTGAGGAATGAATGGGGATACACGAATGAATAGCTTGTTGTGCACAAAGCCAGAGGGAATTTTTCAGATCAGAATTTTAAACAAAGGACGGGAATCACTTAATAATATTATTACTATATAGCTCGCGTGCAAAAATAGAGTATCAAAGGAAGAAGGATATGAGATAGTCCCTTTTCTCCTTTTTTAAAATAAGGGAAAAGGAGAATATTGAATTGTATATTGTACAAGGTGAAAAACAACCATTACACCTACGTAGGTCGCTTTGAAGAGCGGAATATATAATCATACGTGGCAGGCGGATGGTTGTTTTGCTACTCATGGAAATCCTATGGGCATAATAATAAAAGCGTCCATCAACATAATAGCGTTTGGCTGGGTGAGTAATCGAAAATGTTCCCTTAATAACACTCTTCTATTATCCTGGAATAAATACACTGGCTTGTTTGTTCACCACACTCTCTGGAACTGGAATAAATCCGTGTCACTGAGTACGATAAGGGAGTGTGCGGCCACCAGCATCCCGACAGCAAATTATTGATTTTTAGCTTAAATCCACAGCATTCTTAAAAGATGCTTCTTTGCTTTGGGTGTTAGTTTGGAATTCGGGGGACTTACACAAAATAGAGGTCTATGTAACAAAATCCACAAAGGATAAAACACAATGCTTTCCAGTAAACTGTATTAATGTAGCTATAGCTTATCCATGCTCTGCTCCTTCGGTGGAAGCAAATGGATTTATTCGGTAATCTATTCATAACATACGAATCTCTGATGGAATGAAGAACATTCATACAAAGGATAACTTTTTACCTTACTTGCGTCACAGATGGGCACCTCAGACGCAATGTTCATTAGTGAAAGTTAGTATTACGAGAAAAGATCATATATAAGAATGACAGTGCGAGTATCCGATCCCGGGGAAGCACTAAAGCCGCAGGTGGTATGCACATCTGTGAGATTCACTGAAGTGGAGCAACTGTGTATTTATTTATTATTGTTTGCTATTTGCCATCATTGCTTGTCAAAGGAGGATTGTTGTGCCCTCTTTCTGAGTTTTCTTGGTGGATTGTAGAAGGAACCCATCTGTGACAAGCCGTGTTAGTGGGAGTATAATTTAAAAGAATGACTTCAAAATTACATGTCGTGTTTTTTTCTAGGACTACTCGGACAACCAAGAAATAAATCTTCTTAATAAATAAATAATAAATATGTCCATAGTAATCCATTACAACTTACCTCCACTCTACCACCGTGACACGGTGGTAAGCTGAAAAGCAGGGAGTATTTTCGAACACTCATTAAATGAGTGTAACGTAGAAATTGGAGAAGGCCGTAGTCCTAATAATTTAATTACAAAATTAATGCAATGATTAATGCATTATTTTAATAATGATAATTTAAATCATGATTAATGATAATGATATTGATGATGATGATAATGATAATTTAAATAATGATTAAAGGTAGGATTTATTTGTCATTTCAGATTTTAAAATTTTTTTAAAATTTTTTTCAGTGCAAGACAGTACAATACCTGATTATTGTCACGGCTTACGTCAGCGTGTACACCCTGGTTATCATGAGCGTGGACAGATTCCTAGCAGTAAGTTTGATGTTGTCCAAAAATAGAGAATAAATAAAGTGATTATATAGTATGAAATACTATAACAAGTATTACAACTACGTAGGTATACAGGCGAATTTTTGTTTTGCAACTTTTATTTTATAACTAACCAAGATACATACATGAGGGTAACGGTAACAAGCATTAAATACATATGTCTAATCAGATTCGTCATCGGAAGGACGACGTGTTGCAGGGTGAGGAATCTAAGGAGGTTTAAAGTTGAGTTTTGGGGACTCCGGTGAACTTGGTTTTTCAACCATGTCATCATCCTCTTGCTCTTCTGCTCCAGATGGTGAAATTGCCAACTGGCCTTCTTCTTCAAAATTGCGTAAAGAATTTGCTGGGCGTCTTATTTCATACATTAGCTGTTGCGTGGAAAAACTTCAGCGATAGGAAGAATGGTCGGGTCATCAACTACACTAACATTCCGTGAAGTATTGATTGTGTACAAGCTATTTTGGTTGGTGGTAGAACCTTCCACTACTAGTTTGAAAGGATTACATTCATGCTTTTCATTTGAACTTTTGAGATGGGTCTGATGAGGAGACCAATCTCAAAAGAGGTCCGCATCGTTTATCTTCCATCCCTTGATGTATAATCGAAATCGGTTCCGATGAATAATAATAATTTTTCCAACAGTGTATGTTACCCCCACTTGACAATTTTTTCGTGAATTTGGACATTTTCTGACTAGAATTAATTTAAATGTTTCAGTACAAATCTTAATTACATCTGTTATTACAATTTTATGAGCACAACATCAACGGACCTACTCATGATGAAAGTTATTACCAGGCCATTGTCTTTGATGATAGAGCGCATTTTAGCTACCAACCCCTCATAATTGAGTTTACTTTTTTCGTAACAGGAGAACAGTTAGTAAAAACATACGTTTTTCTAAAGTTGATCGAGGATCTTGAATAATTTGCAACACAAGCTAAGTGGTCATAACTGTTATCGTCCTCGCAATTTGCAAGGCAAGCCTGTCTTTCTGTTAACAAAAAAGAACAAATGCATTTCATGTTATGAGTGCATACATTGCCTCACATTAGTAAGGATAAATTAATGCTATTATCATAAGTTGCAAAATGGATATGTAGTTTTATATGCAAAATATATGATGAACGATTTTTTAATTGGCATTTGAAATTTTTTTAGGTGGTCTACCCTGAATAATTTGCAACACAAGCTAAGTGGTCATAACTGTTATCGTCCTCGCAATTTGCAAGGCAAGCCTGTCTTTCTGTTAACAAAAAAGAACATTATGCATTTCATGTTATGAGTGCATACATTGCCTCACTTTAGTAAGGATAAATTAAAGCTATTATCATAAGTGCAAAATGGATATGTAGTTTTGTATGCAAAATATATGATGATGAACGATTTTTTAATTGGCATTTGAAATTTTTTTAGGTGGTCTACCCGGTCGCGTCCATTTCGATTCGGACGGAGCGGAACACTTATTGGGCCATTGCGATCACTTGGATCATCATAATTCTTTCCTGTCTTCCCGCTTTCTCCGCGCACGGACTCGTTATGTACCAGTAAGCACAAAAATTGAAGTAGTTCAGCTCAGTTGAGCACACAATATTTTACACGGCCCATTAGGGATTTCTTCAACCATGCATTTTTTTGCATAAATGGATTGTGTTTTACAGACAAGAAAATTGACAACCTCAGCTCCAATGAGGAATAGAATCCTTAACTTAGGTTGTTTATAGAGGGGGGCTGTGAAACTTTTATCTCATATTAACTCCTATTTTCCCACTTATCTTCTAAGTTTCATTCTTGCAGTCCTTGTGCAAAGCATGTGCGTATTTAAAATTTCGACCTCTTACATACCAGAATGGCACGAGCTATGTAGGAAAAATCAAATGTACAAAAGAAAAGAAACAAGCTACTCAGATAAATTATTGTGTTCCTTACTGCTAGATATCCCCGGAGGATCCAACTCCGCTTAAGTGCAAGACAGTTGCAGAAAGGCAGAGTTCGTAAACAAAAGTTTTATCTCCCAAAAAGGGTTACTCAATCTCCTACCCCAATTTGAAAGGAATAAAGCCATGTTGGAACAAAATTTTTAAGAAAAACTCAATAATTGATTTCATTCCAATACACAAAAGTTTGCCATCTTTGCCCTGAACACATCTATGGTCATGGTTAGTCATGGTCAACGTAGAGGATTACTATGTAACATGCATATTATAAGTAACTACATAATAATGTTGATGTTATGTACACTTTCTACAATTCTGTCCTGCATCGTTGTATATTGTATTACTCAACCCACTGTGATCCTAAATTCCATTATTGTTGCACAAACACAATCTCCGACAAAGTTTGGAGGGGAAACAGGGGACGTAAATTTGAAGTGCAATAAATGTCATTTTTATTGCCAATCACTGCTTGCTTTCCATATTTATGTATTCTTTTTAAATGGAGCTGCCACTAGAGCTATAAAAATGTCAGCAGGAAGCAATGAATGAGCAAAATTGCCAAATGCATCACTCTAATTGCAATAATATTGGTGTATCTGGCGCAGGTACGCGTATGAGGAACTGGCAGCCTGCACCTTCAACCAGGACTACAACCACGCTGCGTTCCAGATCAGCTTCATGCTCACCTCGTACGCTATCCCGCTGACGATTATCTGCTTGCTCTACTTTGGAATGCTGTTTCGACTTTGGAAGTCCGTCTCGACGGTGGGCACCTCTCGCCAGTCACTTCGAGGTAAGAAGCGGGTCACGCGGATGGTGGTGGTGGTGGTGGGGGTGTTTGCCGTCTGCTGGCTGCCCATTCAGACCGTGCTTCTCCTCAAAAGTCTCAACTTGTTCCAAATCTCAAACTTATCAGTGGCGATTCAAATCACGGCTCACGTGCTTGGCTACATGAACTCGTGTGTGAACCCGATTCTGTATGCCTTCCTGTCAGATAACTTCCGGAAGGCTTTCAGGAAGGTGATTCAATGCAAAGCACTCGTTATCCCACCGGGACCACCACCAAATGGTTCTCAAATGGTGAAACACAGACCTTCCCACGCACATGCTCATCCTCCGCAGGGACTACAGAATGAGATGACGAAAGAGACCACTCTGCTCACTCTCCACTGTGAGAATGGAGGTACTAGGGGTGCTACTAATCATGTCATTTCATTCAAAAACGGAAACAATCCTCTGGAGAATCAAGATATCATCTAAGTACTAAAATCAACGCAAGCGGACTAACATGTGTCAACCAGTGATTTTTTAAGGAACAGGGCGAACTTCAGCAGGGTACACAAATTACCGACTCTTTGATATTATCTTTAAATTAGAAAAAATTTAAAGCAAGAAAATGTGAGTGCATCGAACCTACAAGTCTGGAATGGGGTTCCGGTGACTCTGTGATTCGATAAACTAGGCTTACACCAATACATACATATTTACGAATTTTTGAATCATTCAGGTCATAATGAGGCGTAAAATGGATTGTACTGACCCTCTACATTATAAAAGTGAACTCTCAAGAATTTTATTAATTAAAAAATACCAACGTTTTGCATAGCTATTAGAAATTCAACATGTTTTAAGTGAGAAAGTTGAGAATGTGCGTGAGCATTAACTGACAAGTGTACAGTTTTAAAAGAATGCACCGGTGTGAGAGAGAACACTTATGAACTACATTTTAATCAATCAACAATATCTTTAACTAACGATAATCATCTTATACCAAACTGCGCACATCATCTAAACAGGCTATTAGTTTAACAGTACCCCTTCACTTCAATTCTTGTAAAAAATACTTCTAACTACCAACAGTTATTCGTGTACCTGGAGTGGATTGTGGAAAGTTTCAAACAATCTATCTTCCAAATGCATCAAGTAAGTAACTCTTAAAATTTTCAATCTAAATATTAAAAAAACACTTGGA
>JAHZNF010003755.1:0-15846 GCA_027744215.1 Troglopedetes dispersus | reverse complement strand
TGCATGAAATTAAAGGCAATTTATCACTGTTAGCTTCCCTCTCATTAGAGTCATCTTAAACCCGTCATCATGGCAGATTCTTTTCTGTAGAAACTAAAAAGATACACGCGCCTTTCAGCTTTTTTTTGTCGTTGGTTATACACAAAACTCATCTCAACTGGAAACAAGTCAACCCCGCAGATTTTATTGAGATGACCTGGAAATGTGCTGACTCGTGCGACCATTCCCCAAATTTGTAAAAACGTAAATGACTTGCAAAGAGTGTGGATTAATGTGACATGTCGTATTGGAGATGGGATGCGTGAAGAAGAAACGAAGCTTAATTTTGGTTCCGCACTGTTTCGACGTGACGGATAATTACAGGCGGAGATGTAGGTTATCGAAAATTATACGCCGAAACTAACTACGTTCTTGATTTCTTTCCTCCTTGTTTTGACTGGGAAGCAATGGGAATGACCGGAATATTCAGAAAGAAAGAAGAACATGTTCAATAGTCTTTGGTTAAAAAAAAGTGTTTACAACGTACGAAAGAGACAAGTTAGCGCTTGGAAACCAGTGTGCTAAATTCAAAGGATTTCAGGGTGAGTGGCAATGAATATTAGCGTTGTGTGGTATTTCCAGCCGTATGTGTACATAAATAGTAAAAACAAACATTGCCGCTGAACAACACGCTTGTTTTTAAAGATATTTTTGACACATGACTAACCATTTGCTCCTGTGACTTTCTATTGCATCTGGCAAGAAATATATTATGGACATGCTTCCTCGTGAATATAAGATGAGACGCAAATTGAAAATGTGCAGACCAGATCAGAGTCCGTTTTGAGCATTTGACTCGCCATTGTTGAGCCAATTGAGAATTCATCAGCACTTAATTTATGAGTTCATTACAATTCAGTTCTCTTCTTCAAAAAGTCAGGAACAAGTTCGAAGACCTTTACTTACGACAACCACAGCGGAGGAGCTGGGATGATGACTTTTCATGATCTATGCCGCAGTAAAAAATAGATAAATGCTAAAAACAAGAGTGCTGGAAGAGCCGTGTTTATTAATAAAGTTAATTTATTTGCCTTCCAAGCAGAATCTGGATTTCGTATAACTAAATTTCAGGATCACCGTGATAGAGGCAAATTTCGTAGTTTGAGGATGATCACGATGAATAATGGTCATACCGAAATAATTCATCTTGGCTTGATGCAGGACACGCTACTTGTACAACCTACAGCAAAATTGTTTGCAAGAAGCTTCTTTGTGTTCTCACAAAATGCAAATAATATGTACCCCAAATCTGTGCAGAAGCACGCAGTGTTTGTCACCAAAACTTGTAGGTACAGTTCAAGTTTATATCAACACAAAGCAGCTACGGAACTAGTTGAATGCTACAAAAAGGAGATGTGAAAGGTGAATGTATCGGATTTGTAATGTGTGCCTGGTGATCATATGAGCAAATGTCATATTATAAACTATAAACAAACATGATTAGTTCTCTGGTAATTATGAACAGTTGGAGGAGAGCATGTCAGTTATATTTTGAAAAAAGGCAAGGACGCGGAAAAAAAGATTGAGTGATCTCAATAAGTAAGCTAAATACAAAAAAGCCTCTTTCAATAAAGTGTCATGAAATGAAGTCCAACACTGAATGAATTACACACTCAATTTGTCAAAGGTTAACATATAGAGTGATACATCACAAACACTACCGCTCACCACACAAAGCTATTTATGTACTATATAATGCCAAAACAAGGTAGATTGTTGTCTCCAGTTTTTAACTAACAATTTTCCTTATCATTTCGCTATAAAGTGGTTCTTGTTGGTATCATCCAATTGTCAATCCAGTTGTGAAAATCTGAATGAAGTGCCCATATAAAGTGCTCGCGATTAGGAAGTAAATATAAAAGTGGAAAATAAATACAATTCACTTTGTCGTATTTTACTTGACATTTACTGTTATCATGGAAGTTTATCTTAGCGTCGAAAAAATAAGATTATTTTATTTTAATATCAACATGGTTGCTGCTGAACTATATATTCATATTTTTTTGGTCAGTCAATTTTCCTGATGAGAAGTTTTGCTCTTGGAGTTTTGGAGTAGTGCATTCGTAGCTTGTTCATGTAATTCCGGCATGCCCAATGTATTCAGTTTTGTTTCACTTGCGATAAATAGTTTTTGTGCATTTATGTGAGATTGTGTCAGTCCAACGAGAAATTTTCTTGGAGAGTACGACAAATGCGAAATTTTCTGGATTACACCACCCCGAAATTTTCCCATTCAAATTGGAGCATGAAATAGAAGATTACATATCTCTCGTCTCTTCTGAGTAGTTCTTAAAACAGGGTATAGTGCAATATCCTTGGGTTTTAGGCAGGATAAGGTCATTTGAGATATTCATTCAATCAAAGCAGAAGTGCAAACAAAAATGCACACTCACCATAAAATAAACCTCAACAGTTGTGGCTAAAGATTAAAAAAATATTTAGCTGAAGCGTTTGAAGCATATATTCTGTAACTCTGGCGTATTTGAAATAGTTGGACCAATAAATTCTTGTTTGACTTTTTTTCAGTATTACAACAGATAAACGATAAAAGTTTGCTCACGATTATCCTGAGAAGAGAGATAAATACCGCAAATGTAGTAATGTATGCATTGAATTCCCGTTGTTAATGGAAAGTGGAACTTTTTTTAGGTATATCAAAACCCACATTATAGTACTACCCAAGTTCTGAGTCTGACTTCCTAGTTTAGTGTGATGAAAATAACACTTGTCCTCAGTTGTTTTGTTTCGAAATCAGTGATACTTTGAACTTTTTGGAGAGTCCTGCAATGTACTTTATTTTTAAACAGTTTGCTTATTCATTATGCTCAATATAGATAACTACTTCCGATTTTGACGTTTAATTTACTGACTTAATTAGCTCGTTCAAATTACGAAATAAATACTTTGCAATTTTGAACACCAGCCTCCTACTTTATTTTTAAACAGTTTGCTTATTCATTATGCTCAATATAGATAACTACTTCCGATTTTGACGTTTTGAGGTACTTGCATATGCCACCCAGCATCACTTAAAAATCAATGGTGCTGTCACAGAGACAACGTGTCAGTCAACTTGTCTGACGTTGACACGGAACGAAGTAAAAAAACGTGATGTTGACAATGAAACCCTCATTAGATAAGCGGTGAATATGTGCTCAGCAAACAATGCCAAAAAATGAGCTCCCTTCGAGATAATAAAAAAGCGTACTAACCGACTGCATAAAATTTCATGCATTGTATCTCAATTTCGCTACTGAAGATGTTGTCTCAAAGTGGCGATTGGTGATGCATTTGTGGCATTTCTTCCTAATTTATTCTGCGAGACGTGTACATATAAACACACACATACACAATATCAGTTCCATGTTATTATACACTAATGTTTCGGAGGAACATGCCTACTTCGTTTCAATGAACCTAAATTCCTCTCCAAGTTCGGTGAGCATTTGCGCATTACATTGTTTTAGTACGTGTGTACAGATTGTTCCGTTCTTTCTATAAATATATTGGCAATGTGTGGAAGCAGCAGCCGGACTTTTGCGTTTTCATCTTTAAAACATTTTAGGAGCATGGGAAGGAAGGAGTGCCACAAGTGATTCGCAATGCTTGCCAAAAAGTTTCCATTTTCACGACCTTTACATCAATGTCACGTTTGCTAATGCACAGTTCCCCACTTGTTTATGCTTTCTTCAAGTTCAGTGCCACAGGGAAACGGAAGCATTTAACATCTATTTTTCCTTCAAGAACAATAAAGAGAGAAATCAATGACTTGAAACTTGTACATAATTATCGTTGGAAGTAACTTTCCCGTCTTCCAATCATCAATAAATCATATAACTTGTGTTTGCCAATTGCATAATATATTCAAATGGAGTCACGCGAAAGCTTAAACTTGTCTGGTAGACTGAAACGGTCTGAACAAAGTAACGATCGTAATGGTATCATGAAAATTAGCATAGAGTGAGCAAAGTCAAGCAAAACATTTTTGGAGAGATGTTTATACTTTATATAACCAGGTAACTATGAAGGATCATTAAAAGCCATGTACAATTCATGGTATTCAACGCTAAGTAACATCTATATTTTGAGCACGGACAATAGAAGGAGCATTGTGGAGGTGGAAATAAAAAAATAATGTCTGCTTGTGTAGAAGCCTAATTTACTGACTTAATTAGCTCGTTCAAATTACGAAATAAATACTTTGCAATTTTGAACACCAGCCTCCTACTTTATTATTTAGGTGGAAGCCAGCGCTTGTATGCATGTAACCTTCCCATTGTAATCCTAGTGAAAAATATAAGGTAAATGAATCTTACAAAAAAAATCTTGTAAAACAAAAGCATGGTGTTTTACTGCGCATAAATGTGGTTGTCTTGCTTCATGTTACAAAGCCAGTGTTTTAAAGCCTATAAAGTAAAATCGATGTATTTCGTGTTTCATAGCTTACTAGTGTTCCAAAAAAAATTATCAACTTGCAAAAAAACCGAACAGAATTTTTGTGTTCTGTGGAGATCTTATTACACACACTAATTCCCTACAAGCAGGCAGGACTGGCCGAAATTTGTAGTCGAGGGGCAGAACATCAACCGTGGGTAGTTACTAGGAAAGCAGGTGTTTCTAAATATGTTGGCAGTTTTCGACCTTCTGTTCATGCCAGCCAGGTGATGTTTTTCAAAACAACTGGCAGCAACGTAAAAGTTTCTCCGTTTATTTATACATTAACCCGTCATATGCAAATTTTAAAGAGAAACCATTTTCCAGCTTGAATATTGTAATATCAATTGCTTTTCCAAGTAACGACCGCTCTTTTTTTCCCTTCCGAATCGCGTTGTCTCGAGAGAAGCAATCTATTTTATAGCGTATAACTGAGAAGTGGGAACCTTAGCTGACATTTTAGCTGCAATCTTCTTTCCTCGTAAAATGAAATACCTGAAAATGACAGTCGCTCATTACTGGATTGAAAAGGAACACGGAGTGTGTCGCCATGAATCACGTGCTAACCCTTTGATTTTGATGAAAGTAAAAGCCAGGTGGTCCCTTCTGCTGGATCGTATTTATTTGCAAAACATTATATGTTCCAAAGTTGAATTTCAGGACGCAGCTTTACAACTGAATGTAAAATTACTTTTGCTGCAAAGAAACCACTACTAGTGCTACTTCGAAAGATGACAAAGGCGATCTTAAAAATCAATCCAGAAGTTTTTTATGACCCCCCGCCGCATGGAGCTTATTATCTAAAGACTGTACTCTGAGTCAAAGAAAAATTCAATGATGAAGAAAACTACACGAAATTTAAACTGGGATCATCTTTATGGAATCCCATAATGTTTTTATGTCTACCTCTCTCTTTTTCACGAAGTATCTGCAGAGACCTTGTCCCAGCGGAAACTACTGAGTGAGGAGTAAAGATAGAAATCGAATGTACAACATAATTTTCGAAAAAAAAAACGGATTTAAAATGTTTACGATATCCTAAAAAGCCTAACAAAAATCTCACTTTATGTACTTTAAATTTTTAAACCGCAATCTATTTACTTATCATCATCACCAGCCACATAAGCTTTACAGTCACACAATCTTCCCGGAGCAGATTCTTTTAATTGAGAACAACGACTGAATGTTGATGTGATGTTTTGCTATCATGGATCCTAGTTGTCTGCATACTTGCTTGTGTTATTTGGTATTTTTTTCTTATTCTAGCATATAATATGTAAGTTACATACATAATCTCATTCTTGTGATGGTGATAATTTTGTGAAGTGACGCCAGGAATACTGTTGTTGTTAGCTTTTTTCTGCCAAGACACTGAATAGCCTGCATGAATAAAGAGATCAATTCATTCACCCAGGTTCAAGGGCAACCTCAAATAGTCAGATTAGATAATACTCTCTTTTCCTTTTTAAACAGTTAAGAGACCTTAAAAATAGAGGCATACATTTGCAACACCAACGACAAAAGCGTATTTCTATCAACAATTTCCAGCTACTTTCACCTCACGGGTCCGACAAACATTATTAACTTCAAGAATATCCACAACATATACACGCAATACTGCTTAAAAGAACTTAACATCTTACGAAAAGACAAGTTAGGAATGTGCCGGCAAAGTAAATTTAGTAGAACATTTTTGGTGGCATTGCCAAAAGTCCACTATACACATGTGATGTGAACAACATTTTGAGACACGCCAAAAAGTCTTGCGTTTTTTTTGCAAGTAAACAGATGATAAGACAATGATAGATAGCACGAGCTTTTTGCTTCTAGCGGGTTCAGTTTTTAATGGACAAGGAGCACGCAAAAACTTGAAACATACAACTTCTGAAGCAAGGCGGGTAGGACACTAGAGGTATTTACAAGTACATCCGGCGTTACTATTAGTACTGGACAGGTTTACTCCATACAAAAGGACTACGGCCATTTGCAGAAAATATTGATGCGGATGGAAAATTCATAAAATTGTCTGCAAAAATTTTATGAATGGATTACGACTGTGGAACGTCCTGAAGATCTCTTGAATTCTACATCATGTGCCCATAATTTACCAAATCTCCAACCAAAAAGTGCCTCCGGTTCCAAATAGCCCAAGGATACATAGTACCCGCACTTTCCACTTTATCCAGATTTGTCCCACAAAATTACTTTTCTGGGAAAAAGGAACGAAAGTATTTCTTCGATTTTTCAAGCTAGTCAGTCAGTCACCATTTCAACTTCATAATATTCATATGAACTGTGACACATAATGTATACTTCTTTGTATCAGGTTAAGAGGTCTAAGCTGCTCGTTCAAAAGTTCAAGATGAAAGTAGAAAAAAGGTCAAAAGGAGTCAGCTGCGGTCCATTAACCCAAGGAACTATAAGACTCCAGCAAACAGTTACTCTCTCAGAGGATTTTTTTTCGCAAGCAAAATGGAAAAGTGTATATAATATGTAAGTATTCGCATAAGAAGTGGTTACATTTGTAAAATATAACTGAAGTAAAAGACTAATTCCTACATCTTTGATTTGGTATTTTAGCGACGCCCCTTTTCATTTTCATTATCTCCATAATAATCCATATGTTATCGTTATAAAGTTGAAAATTGCCGTGACATCCAAGTAACACAGCACAGATGAGACGTATATACATAAGTGCTTCTCTCTATAACATAGAATTAGCAAGGTTATGTTATATCTTCGACAAGTTCCAAACTGACAAACGTATCAAAGAAAATGAGCGGAATAATAAAAACATCAAGTGGAAAGAAATAAATCAAACTTAGACCTTCTGACATCTGAATAGAACCTGAAGATGAGTGAATGTTGCCTTTCCAAGCCATACAAAGCAATCATCTTGTGACGCAAGATTGGAAATATTCGACATAAGCTGGAAAAAGTGAGAGAACGTTCTTTTCAAAAAAATTATTCCACATATTCAAGAGATTTCTTTATCATATCGCATTCTGAAGCAGAAGCCGTAATAAAACCTCCTTAAAAGTTTTTTTCCCTGTCGTTAAGAAAGCCCGGAGTTCTTTCCCTTTCGCTTCCATTTTCATCATGATAGCCGGATTTTGAAATAGTGGAAAGAGTTTCTTGTTATCAAAAGGAAACATACGAAAAGTTTAAATGCTATGCTTTAGGATGAATGCAAATCTGGAGTTTTTCATTGACCCTTGCATTCTCTATGTTATCTTCGTATTACGTGCTACACCCGTACAAAACTTTTCAAAATGGATCCAATCAGCAAACTTATTTTTTTTAAACAATGGAAATGAACTATTCGACTCAACGCTTAGTGGAAAGAGTTTCTTGTTATCAAAAGGAAACATACGAAAAGTTTAAATGCTATGCTTTAGGATGAATGCAAATCTGGAGTTTTTCATTGACCCTTGCATTCTCTATGTTATCTTCGCATTAGGTGCTACACCCGTACAAAACTTTTCAAAATGGATCCAATCAGCAAACTTATTTTTTTTTAAACAATGGAAATGAACTATTCGACTCAACGCGCAGTATATTCCCCTTAATCCAGCAGGTACTTTCTTAGTCGCCTCGAAAAGTTTTTTATTGTCACTTTCTCCAAATTGCAGAACTCCGAATTTGGGTAGAAATACTTTCCTTGAGGAAGTAGTTAAGTTTCCATTCAATAATCTTCAAAGCAAGTACTATCGTTTATTAACGCCATCCCAATAATCTCAAATGAACGCTTCGGTAGTTGTGCCGCGCACAAACGAGGGATCAATTTTAGACATGTGGTAGGAAAAATGGGCATAAATCCAAAATTAGTATTCTTAATTTTAAATGCATACCTCGATACTGCTTATTATAGAAAGTTACTTTAAAGTCTATTTATTTCAGGGAAATTTCATGATGTTCTAATTATCTAAGATTACGATCGACCGGCCTATGCTCATTGAAACATCGATTTTTAGAAAGGTATGTGGGCTTTGAACATATTTGCGATTTTTGGTTCTAGTTAGCAGTTAGCACTCATAATAATGGCAAACAGCGATTTGCTGACAAAATACCTGATTAATAATGCATGCAAAAATGGCTTGAGGAATTACGATCTCAGTTTATAGTTTGCACTCTCGTAACGCACTCAATTTTTAAGCGCCAAGGATACAACGAAATAGAGAATGGGTATGTGCTTGCATATGTACATCTCATGCTTATTTATTGGAGTGCAATTTGGTAGGCTGACGTCGTTAATTTTATGGTTATGTTATGATGATGATGATGATGATGATGATGAAGCAGTGGTATTGAAGGCAGTGTATCCTGGTTACGTCCTAATGATAGTAAACAATTTGCAAGGGGGAATCTGCTAAGACAAAAACTGTCACAATTGGCATATTATCGCATTTTTATATGCATGAGATACTGATGCGGAATCGCCCAGCGTGCTGAATAAAGGAACCAAAAATTGCTGAGTTCTTTTATGCAGGTGTTTTCCTTTTTGTTTTATTACGGCCATTCCTGAAACCAATAATTTCGCTGTCTGTTTATGTCATCATTCATGTATGTGCAATCTCAACAAATCTTTTTTATCCTTGTTTCCGTTGAAGAGGGACGACCTGAAAGCATAATGAGTTGGAAAGTTTTTCTCTCTTTTGTTCACGAATAATTTCAAAATCCGAAGGATAATAAACCCTTTAAAGCCAATAAAATTTGCTTGACGATGTGTAAAAAATACTGAACAGTAAAATGCTCCCAGTATGAAATAAATCCTGTAATGGTCTCATTCTAGGAAGATCTCACAAAACGCGACTATGCAACCAACTAAAGCTAAATATTAGCTAAAATATGCAGCTGGAAATCCCCTGAATTTAGAACAACAAGGAACACAGAGGTTCAATAGCTTTTCTTCTTTCGAATCCAGCCAAAGCCAAACAAAGAAACTCTGGGAGTTTAGAGGGGAAGGGATGCAAACTTAAACAGGATTTTTAATGTTTCCTTCCCACCAGGAGCTGTTCAGAAACTAATATTAAAATGAGCTAGTGGAAGTGGAAGTTCGCTCTGGTAATATATAATAAATGAGTTTGTTTTATCCGTGTCCAATTGTAAATAATCCCATCAAGACCATGTACTCTGCATTTATCACCATTATCTGTCTGTTCTACAAAGAGCACTCATATAGCCGAGTCTATTTTTAAACAAAAAAAAACGAAGAATAGAACAGCGCACGTTGTGTTGTCAAAAGTAAACCAAAAAGCCTCATACATCCCATCCAAAATGCACAGAGCGAATTGATATTTTTTGTATCGGTCTGAAGTGCGCAGCAGTATAACCCGCTCATGACCCTTTCCCAAGCATTTCTCTGCAACCGAAAGTCACGAGAGCATGGCAGGAGAGAAACAATAACAATGGCACTTGTGGCAAATTCGATAATAATGATTAAGGTCTTGCAAAACCAGGGGAAAATAGAATAATATACTTCAGCATCAACCAAACCACGAGAGTGTATTATGACGCAGGAAATTTAGATATGAACAACTATTTTCTGCTGTGTACAAATAATACTGCGATATATGAGTTTTTATGAGCACTAAAAATTGTGGTCAGTCGAAAAGGATCGCATTGGAATAGCGATAAAAATTTATTTCGTATTTGCATGTGTTGTTTTCACCTCCAAAATTTATGGGATGGATTTTCAATCAACAATAAACAAATAAAAAGCCATCTTCCGTATGTATGCTAATTTGTCGTGACGTAGAGGAAGCGTCATAATATTTACAGAGCTGGAGTGTAAACTTCACTAATACACAAGCTGCAGACAGTTGTAAAAACTGAAGTGGGTAAGTAAATATTGCTGACAAAGCAGGAGATATAAGTGTACAGATCTTTTTTTTTCAAATTAATTTCACGCACAAATTGCTCAGGATTAGTTTGACTGCAGTTATCCTTCATAAAAAATCTCAAGAAAGATCATTAAAACTGCATAGTAAACACTGCCGACACTGTGTGATCCTGATACGCGGTAAGACATTGGTGCATCGCATATTCCACCTTGGAATACCCTCATAAAAGCTGACCAGAGAGATGTAGGTCACTTTGAAAAGTTAACTATTTGCTTCATCACTCAAACAAAACTATATGAATGTGCTTATCTCAGCAAGTATCAGTGAACGATTATGTCATTACTTGAGCGTATCAATACAAACAATCCTGTTGTTTGCCCAGTCAGTGGATTTAAGCATTTGCTCTGTATTTAACTCAGGATTTGTTCTGCATATGTACACTTTAATGCGAGCAGGCGCCGTGATTTCAGCTGATGGGCATTCTTATTTAAGTTGCATGGCTATGCATTAATCTGATATTTACCAGGCCAAAATTTCTTGGTATAACAATAGTATAGTCTTCCTGAAACAACAATTTGACATAAAAATGAATATTTTCTTCGCTAACCAACCAGATTCTAATAATTGATTTGTGGCCTTTACAGAAAACCTGTGAACACTCAAGCTCCGTTTACCATTCAAGGGGAATTTTAAAAATTCGCTACCAAATTTACACCAGGGGCTAATCTACGCATCCAATAACTGGAGCTCTCTTCCAGGGCTGGGAAGTCAGGGGGGCCGGGAAATGTGAAAATATAAGCAATTAAGTTACAGAAATAGCAAGAGTTTGAGAATTTTGGAAATCTTCGCCAGGGCCGGGACACACCTAGTTTAGCCTCTGATTTACACACGACCAAGATTCTTACCCAGCACATTAGGTGTTAGTTGCACGATCAATTGTGAATGTGTGTACCAAATTTCGTTTCCTTATCGATATAATCTCCTCCTGATCGATTAATATATAACTCACAATTAGCTACATGGTTGGAGGATTTTGAGTGGAAATTGATATTGTTTAGATGTATTGTTTGTTTTGTTGTCAACGCAAATCCGAGTATCGCTTTCTCATTGCCTTACCTAATCATTATCATTGAAATCAAATTTACAGGATTAACGGTGACGTGGTTACAAACACATATCCTAGAAACGTCCATGCTGACTGTAGGCGTACTTTTGATTCTATACTAATTTGGCATCATATACATACATAGCGTCCCATACTAGTATTATGCTTCGGGTGAAGAGATGAATGTACAGAAAATGAAGTGTAAATGTAAAGTTCATTGATATCCCATGAAATGTATTCCAAGTCACATATTATGTTGCAAGCTCCAGCGAATAGTCATGCTGCCAGCGGCATGAAAATAAACTTTTTTGTGGAGCGCGAGCGTGACTTCCTCACAAAGTGAGTATCATGTATCAGAATGCTGATATGATATGATATCAATATGTGTAAGCATGCACAATAATTATTAGAAAGTAATAGATTTTACGGTAACTTTAACGGATTGAATTGAATTCTAGCAATTTTCTATTCATTTTGCGTATGCAATATAGCCGACCATAATACTAATACTTTAAAGTTTAGAACATGTTTCACGCATTTTATAATGAGTCTGCGGCCTTTGTCAGGGATTGTTTCTGCACTTTTTCATTTCACATCCTTTTAGTCATGCAGATGAATAGGAATAGTGCTAATGAAAAATTAGACGAAACTTTGTTCTGCTGTTTCACATTCCATCATGCACTTAACTGTTGAGCGGATTAGTTAGAGAAGCTATTTTACTTTCGTAATTAATAAGGTCATTAACTACAAAATAGGAGAACTGGACACTCACCGCGTACTTATTATATATTTTTGGAATGTATCGACTGATAAGAAGCTATTTTTAGTCATAAAGACAGATTAGGAAATCAATGTTAAAGGCATGCAATCTGTTCAGCATGTCAATACTAATAAATACCAGTTGGATGAAAAGAATTTTTACTGGATAGGAAAGAAACCTCATCATTGGCTATAAAATATTCAATAATCCCATTTAAGAGGCTAACTGCAAGCCTTATCAATGCTCTGACTCCAGTCAAACAGTCCCACGCAGATTTTCCTTCGTTTCTCACAACTTTACCGCTTATCCTTATTTGAAGTTATTTATTTAATACTCAAGATAACCTCTTAACTAGAGTAATCGCGATTCCTTGAACGTTATAAGATTTTGTAAATTATTTAGTGATTAATGAGGAACATTCGAAAAGAAAATAGCCCAATTTTTCAACATTGCCATAAACATCATTAAAATTGACGATTTATACGGTCAGCTAATGAGAATTCAGTACATGGAACATGATAAAATATCCTTTAAAATGTTTGTCGCCAAAGAATTCACGGTCATTTAAAACAAAATAAAACACGTATCTACCTCGTTAAAAGGAATGCCAAAATTGGAAAATTTAGTTTTATTACAAATATTTGATAATAATAATGAATATTTCATTCATCTACTCAGATGAAAATAAGTACGAAAGGGAATATGCACGTCAAGTAACCTACCTAAATGAATGGATACGTGTGACGTGTCTGCCAAATTAAAAAGAAGCCACATAGCCACCCTTTTTTTAAAGGTTTGTGCTCACGAACATTTGGAAAATAATTTAGCACAGCATACCTATTACATAATATAGTAATGTAGTATAAAAGTATCTTGTGAGAAAGCCAACATTGATTGGAGCATACGAGTTCTGCATTCCTTTTGTAGAAGAAAACGAGACAGAAATAGGTGGATGTTTGTAATTCACAATGATAGGTACAAAGATATGTACTTTCATATGGTCACAATAACTTTCGTTGTACACAACCAATAATGGTTGAATAAATTGTTCTTCCAGACAGAAAAAGGAGGCTCGGAAATGGAGATAGTGAAAACACTCGTGAGAAATGCAACCTTCACATTGTGTCACTTTATGTACATATATTCTAGTTATTCGAGGCATGAACCATTTTACCGATTTCCCTATATCATTTTCACTGACACTGGAGCACCATTAAATGTACAATGATGGCACTCCGTCCTAGGTGAGTATTATCATTATTATTGCAACCACGATGGAAGTATCTTGTTAGGACTACGAAGTACTGCTAATGATCCCCTTCGCCTCCCAACTACATACCACCCTCCGGCACGATAACTTTTGTCTGGTATTTCAAAATTCATGCTAATGGTGGCCCTTTCGAGGGGCACTTGGAAGTAGGTTGGAGAAATCGGGCAAGTGCAGCCATATGAATTAATAGGCATATAATCTGTATACATCTATATTTTACCTGTAAATGGACCAAGTAAAGGAAAGTTACATACATCTAATCTGGACTTAATCTCCGAAATGCAGTCTGCACAGCAGTGACTTTTGCACAGGTGCAATAGAAAAGTTGTTCATGAGCAGTAGAGATTTACTATTGATATTAATGTTCAGTTTGGGGCGTATCATGTATCGTGCTGGGACACTGTCACTTCGTAAGCCTTTTTGAATTTACAGGATTATTGCATTTCTCCTTATTTAACAACCTTCCAATGTATCCGTTTCGTATAGGTTTCAACTTGAAAAGGCTTTGTGTGCTTAATACTACTCCCACAGCTTTGAGAAAGAGCCTACTACAACACATGGAAGGAAACAGACACAATAAAATGGAGAAAAAAGGAGAGCACTCAATTATTAAAGATTAAAGGAGGAGAAAAGATGGGAAGGAAATAACAGGGGAAAACCTNTAATGATGGAGGCGAAATGTTTGTATGCCATTTTTGTAGTAGATAAAAGAATGGGAAGGAAATAACGGGGGAAAACCTAATAGATGGTGGAGTAAAGAACAGGAAGTCTATTTTTGATCTAATTCCCCTGCAAGTAACATTGGGTTCCTTTAACATTGTAACAATTTCATGAAGCCCACAAAAAAAACCAAACATTCTTCGGAAGGTTCGGTGACAGGATATTTTGTACATCTTTTCTGCTACACAGCGCGTTCATACGCACAGTAGGAAATTGAGGTAGACACGTGCACAATGTTACAGTGTCTTATCTTATTATTGAAGCGAAAAGCTCTGTTATCCAGGACAATCCTTGCTCAGGGTTATTAATGCAAAGAGGAGAGTGATAGCAAATTCGTTGGCTTTACTGGATAGACTGACAGAGAGTGAGTGGTGGGAGTGAAGTTGGTCAGTCAGAGTCAGCATACGTGAATGTAGAGCGACAAGAGAGCAAAAAAAACGAATCTGGAACAAGGTTGGCAATGCGATCGTGTGAAGGAGTCCATATTCTATACTTGTTTTTTTTTGTGTATGGGGCCGTTTTTGTACTTTAATGCTTGCTTAGAGCGATGGTCGGAAAAGTTGGTGTGACTGCTTCTGTTTCCCAAATAAATTGCTAAAGTCCCACACTTCTTCACTGTTATGCGTTTTGTTGACTCAACTTGTGTTAGCACTTAGCACTGCACACGACTAGTCTTTTTATATTAAAATGGGTAAAGTTTGAAAACTCTACTTCAAGTTTCCCGATTAATGCACACTTCCTCAGGGAATATGTATGAAAATGTATAAATGCTGATTACTTGAGCAGATACACAGGAGTCAAGAAGCTCAAATTTGAATCTCAATTTTCATATGGTAAACGTTTGCTCTAGTGAAAACGAATGCGACCTGATTTTTTTTAGCTCACGAGAGCTTACCATGTGTAAAAAGAGATTTAATGATAATGTCCATTTCATTCCGTACTTGGCAGCTCCAGCTAATCCATTTAAAATCTTTCCTGGAAAAGTGAAAATAAAGTGTGAGCACTTTCTTTCTTGTATGAAGCCAGGATTCTAAGCCTACATTTATTCAACCAGTTTTTGTGATGGATTTTTTTTTATTTTAGACTGTCACCATACAACTTACAGCTTGATACAGAAGTGACAGTATTTCATAATCATTTTGCAAGAAAGTCAAACGAACTAGATTGTTTATCCTCTCGAGTTCCATTCTCTTACAGGCTTTCCTCATAATTTTTTACAATGTGGGTATCACGAAGTGCAGATAGCCTGAAGCTACTTATACTTTTTTCTTGGGAGGACCTAGCATGGCCTGTTAACTACGGGGTCAGTCTGGGACAATGGTCTGAACATATTTTCTCTGGTAATTTTATTATACTTGTGGTAATGTTACTGTTGAACAAAGCGAATTAGGAGATTATACTATATGGAGGCAGTATGTTTTTACGAGCACTGCAATTTTCTTTGATGAAATAAAATGCAACAACCGCGAAATAAAGAATGGAAGGCTTTATCCTCAGTCATCTGCCACATTACTAAAGAGGATTCTTCACAGTATTAAATATAAATAGTTTTTAGGCAACACATAATCTTTTTTCTGCTTTTCTGGTAGCATAAGCATACCATGATAAACCTTACAAAAATCATCCACCTGCTAATCACTATTCTTGTGTCAACGATCACCACCACAATTTCTAA
>JAHZNF010003754.1:0-10904 GCA_027744215.1 Troglopedetes dispersus | reverse complement strand
ATTTTGTTGTACTGAATGCATTCATTCGTGAGAATCCATATAGCCGAACAGTGCCGTGCAACTGGAGAAAGTTATGCCGTACATTCCAATTTCATGCATCAATTATTTTTCATGAGCATTTATTGTGTGCATAATTCACCGCCATATGAACTCCTTCGAAAGCCAATAAATGACACGTTTTATTTGTAAATTCAGGTGATACTGAAAAGGTTGTTTTTATTTGAAAGCACATCTCCATTCACCCTCATCATTCACTACATCAAAAAAATAAATTATTGTAACATCTGACTGTATGCATTGTTTCTGTGCACATTTTAAACAAGGAAATTTCGGTATAACGTCGTGGACTTGAGTGGTAAAACAAATAATATACATGTATAAAGGTTAATTTCTCATTACCGCAATTACCCAACAATTCGTGTCATGTTAGCCAAAGAATGTGTTAACAATCCTATTAAAGTTAAAGAATCCCGATGAAGCGTCTTGTGAATGTTGACCTGGTGGGGGACCTTTGGGCGGATGATTCAAGTAAATCACGTCCCTCGCTGGCATCGAATGCTGCCCAATATGACCCGGCTGACCCTTGAAGGACGACAAAATTATTAATTCCGAACCAAACTAATTCTTACAAATGCTTACGCTTTAGAATGAGTTGAAGCCAGTCACAAGAAAAGGTGAGAAGAATTTAGTGGGTAGAGAACGTGAATCAACAGCATTTTTTACAATGATTTAATGGCATAAAATAAAATTAATTTACAACAAAATAACGTTATTAAAACTAAGTTGCTTAGTAACCAACATAATGTGTGTAATATAAATGCATTCTTTTCAGAAATTACAAATAAAATATTATTGTGATTATTTCCATAACAGATGATTGAAAAATAATTAAGTTGACACTATAAAAAGATAAATTAAAAGGTGATATCTAGTGTGTTTGCAAGAGTGAAAAATATTTATACAACTTGGTTACAGAATCAGTTAAAGCTTTCAGCACATTATTAGTTTCTTCAAATTAAAAAAAAAGAGATTCACAACAAGGTTTTGTTGTTACTTCCTTTTAATAACTGCCATCGTTTTCACACACAGTTCATATGATAATACTTCATATGGACGTTATTTACAGAAAAGTAGATAATGTTTTACAATAGAATAGCCTGTTGATACAAACAAATTGTTTCGATAACTACTTCCAAAATACATAAAGATGACCTTACTCATGAAAAGAATGAAATATTAACAAGAAATATTAATTGTAAGGACAAAATTAAGACAAGTGAAGATAGATTACAGAGACGTAGTTGTAGAAATATTTTATATACAAGTAATAATAATAATTATCAATTACATAATATTAGTTTATTATAACAAGGTTAGAAGCGTTTTGGGAACTAATTGTTTGGAAAACTGATCTTCGAAGAGTCAAGTAACGACTTAGCCTGCAAAAGAAATGAATCGACTTATTCATAAGAAATATGGAAGAGTAGCAGAGTCACAATAAAATGGAGCAGATAAAAGTTGTTCATAGAAGATCGTAAGTATACAGTAATTAGTAGCAATCAACCATGTGGTTATGTCAAGAAAATAGTAAAGGCGCAAAATGTACAAGGATTTATACATTCCAAAGGAAAGAAACAGGTACGTTCGATGACTAGTGTAATTTATAATGTCATTTAGTTGAAATCATTTTTGAGATCTTTCGTTGAACTGACTAGTTGGTTTCAGCGTCAACTAAGAAGTTATATACATGTTGGTAGGTTAGTCGGTATGTTACATACATATTTATTCTTAAAGCTATGCGAATGAAGTATCAACGGGAAAATCGAGGTGATACTTCTTGATAGATTGTTCGTTTGGCGGTAGGTGGAACTGCCCTCCGAATTTCGGCAAGGAAATGTGACGAGCAGATTTAGGAAAAGACATATATTACAGGCATAATTTTCTGGCATGAGTATTTAGCAGTACCAATAGATATTTTTGATTATCCAGAATCTTTGTGGTCAATTAAATTTGTGTGTAAAAGATGATATTATATTAGTTAAGCCATGCATGCATAGATTATATATCAATCACGATCATCGCTTTAGTAATCTTTTTTAAAAAATATTTACACAATAAAATTCCTTGAGATGAGTTTAGATGCATTTACTTTTTAAAAAATGGAATGTTTGTAATATTTTCGTACGAGCTTAAACGTTTTAGATAATAATTTTTGTCCTACTTTTATACTTACTAATTATAATCATTTCACCAAAAGGAAATAGTTTCCGAAGGGGTACTGCCAGAGTGTATTGCTTTTAGAATATCCTTTTGTATAAAGTGATGATTTGTTGATGAGGATAATACGACTTAATATGGGACTAGGAAGAAAATATACATTTGCGTATTTATAATCGTGCCATATTTGTTCTGGTTTTTACGTAAACCTTCGTACGTAGTGTACCGATTTAAGGTAGTGCTTACCTATGTAAGTTAATAAAAATATGTTTTCCCAGTCTGACTAAAGCTAATTCGGTTGACGAAATCTTCCTTCTAATTGCGTTCATGAGTACCCCTTCCCTGTTCCTTGTTAGATGACTAATTATGCTAAACTTACCTACCAAAGACAGGTCTGCACTTGAGCATTTACAAACATTACATCACCATTGCATACTTGTGAAAGGACATCGCACATGCTCAACTCAACCCAGAATTAAGTTTGATAATTTTATAAATTTACGTGTATAATATTATCATGTCTATTGTTTCAGTGCTTGATTATCTCCACGGACTTGATCCTGAAAGATGACAGTACGAGGTCATTTCGAAATCAAATGGAATCTTAGTTCGGTTTAATTACCATCACCTTATAACGAAAGGCTCACAAGAAAGATATTTTAGAGGAAAGTTTCTCAACTATTTTCGAAATACACGTGAAATGAAACAAACTCTAATGTAACGCTAAGCTTAATGTTAAACTTAGCAGTGCGATATATCCTCGCCTGATGATACTTTTTGTGAGCAGTCTTGCTTCAAATGATGTCTATCATCAACTTTTATATGACGAGATGTTTTCTGATAATAATGCTTGTCTATAAATGCTTTATTATGGTTGATATTTATGATGAGATGTGTATTAATTTTGTGTTTAGACACTAGCAAGGAAAGAAGAGAATAGTGGAAGAAATCCGTTGCAGAGTTGTGCTCCGACGACAGCACCGGCGCTGACATGAAGAAAGCAGTGAATAGAATGCAAAAGAGAATGAGAAGCGTGGAGTCAGTGAGAGAAGAAGAGTTGTTTATGCTGGCAAAATTGTAGTGATTATCTCTTGCGAGATTGTCTGCGTTACTGGAGTTATCCGTAGGCTTCCCGACCAGGGCGCGCCCTGTGAGAGGCAGCTTCGGTTTATGATGCTGCCCAGACAAACAACAAAGAGAAAAAAAAATTGAAAGCGTCAAGCAACCCGAGAACCCGAATCCCAGCTGCCCAATATCATTAACCACATGTCACATAAGCAAAAATAATGGAGAAGATTGTTTGTCAGAGTGTCAAGTTCCAGTGTACACTTTACATAACATACTTCTTCAAGTTGAGGAAGATGGTCGGAAAATAAATTTTGATAATTCACAACGGAATATACAGCTATTCTTCAACTTACCGAATTTCTTGTTAGCGTAACGTTCACTATAGTTGGCCGATCATCGACCACGTAAAATTCTGCTTCCTTTGGGTCATAGTTGTCATGATAAGCCTATCAAAAAATCCAACATTGTAATTTAATTAATCGCGCCAGGATCAGTATGGCGTGAAACAGGACGTGAGGTGGTCTCATGAAAATCGCCAGTAACAAATAACTATTGTTTCGCTTCTGTGCTCCTTGTGCAATTTGTATCAGTCACTGGCAATAAATAAAAAAGTGAGCAGATGGAGGAAACATACTTCTAAGGCATATCGTCCTGGCAATAGAATTCTCCAGTATTCTCCGTGCTTCGTGGTCTTAAATCCTACATCACGATCCTTAATCTTGAGCCCAACTCCTTCAATAGGGTTGCCAAATTCGTCATGAACGAATCCACGAACACCACGATGAGCCTCCCCAAGGAATCGGAGGAGTGACTACAAACGAAAGAAAACAAGACGGTGATATGTTGCCCTTGTACTCTGTGAAGTGACAAAACACCTCTCCGCCTTTTCCACTAAATTCCAGTAAGCCTTATATAAATAGATTGTGTCACTTTGGAAGCGGGAGAACCTCACACAACTACATATTTTCCATAAGCGTGAGTAGCGATACACACACCATGTGCACACGCTAACTGCTAACTTGAGCTTGTCTAAATAATGTATGTGGCTGTGAGATTTTACAAATTGTTTTGGTGTTTCCACCGTCGTAAACTGAAATATTGCATCTGACTTTTCTTTCCTCTGCCAAAAATGGATGCCAGAAATATGTAATTTCATTTTCCAACAGTCATACACAGACAATACGGCAGTACGATCATACCTCCTTATTTTCTCTCCAGTAGCGCTCCAAATCCTCAGCGAGGGGAAATTTGCAGCAGGAAATTTCCAACGTGACTTCCATGCAACCGTGCCAAATATAGTTGAAGTCCTGCATTCCCCCTGAGAATTATAAAATTTCACTTGAACTTATTGAAGGCAGACGAAGCAGAGTAAGGCTGATTTTTTGAAGCCAAGAAATTTACTTCCGTTAAAGGGGTAGCATATATTTTCATGTTTCTTAATAAAGAGGAAGTAAAAAGTGTCTTCTTGTTACCAATCAGAGGATACCACTTGGCTCCGTTTGTGATTCCATTCTTGAAGCCACTTTGTCCTTTGCACGGTCTACCTTGGTACATTCTCTTATGGTTCGTGGAGTACACAGTGGCAAGATGCCTCAGCGTGTCGTCATCTGGAGATACGGACTCTGTCGATGAAAGGCTTTGGAACACTGTACGATCGAGGGAAATGGGGGAAAGAGAGAAAGTGATGTTACATCAACTATACAACAACATGATAATATTACAGTACATTTACTCAAACAAAACGTGATTCACTAGAATATAAAATATACCTTCTTGTTTATCAACAGAACATTATACATACCAAACAAATTATTCATTCAATTTCGTAGAATTTAATTACTGTGCGGTCAAATTACGATGATGATGTGCAAATTTAAAAAAATCAAAGGGAGGATATATGAAAGGCCAAGAGCTTAATAATACTGATACCAAACAAGTCGTAATTGTAAACTGGAATTAAGCTACTTCGGCTTAGCTAATTTGATTTCACGAAAACCAATGTATTACGAGGATGTTTACATTAATTAATAAACACAGTTCTCAAATAATGTACTTTTTTTCTAATCTATCCTTCTATCGGTACAATACAGAGAATTTTTTTATACGCGAGATGTATTATAATACAATCATACGAAGGAGGAAGACGTAAGGCATCCATCCTGTAATTAGAAACAATTTTCAAGAAAATGGAAGTGATTATCTGCAAAATATTCTCTCAATGTCATCACGATGATTATCTTTACGTCATTAACAGTCTCCAGCTAGCTCTTCACACAGAAGAGATTATAAGAACACAACGTGGCACTCTGGGCTGCGTCCAGAGAAGGCTAGTCTTGTACTTTCATCGGCTCCGTAAGCATCGGAAAGAAGGTACGTGTTGAGAATGTACAATTACGGTAATTGTATTTTCACTTCCACCATTATAGAAACTTTATTAGCTGAACTACCTCCTTTTCTTCTCTTTTGTCTTGGTGATAGAGATCCCAACCGTAAAATAATAGTGGACTGGGAAGACTCAATAACTCTCTTTCATCGCTCCGGTTTCTCCATTACTTTATTACGATTCTGAATGTGAAACTCTAAAAAGGACGGGAGAAAAGTTGTGCTGGTTATCCTACCAAAAACTACTTTCCTACCACACCAGCAGAAAAAAAGGGCAACCGGGTTTCTTTTTCCTTGTACTTTTCTATCTCAGGTAGTTTTTTTAGAGGCAGGTAGGGTGGGAAATGTTATACAACATAATGCGAAACTTTTTCTCTCATTTTCTTGTTTGGCATTTCCAGGGTAAGAAACCAGCGGAAGGTTGGTGTGCAAACTGATAAATAAACCAAGCAGAAAACTACTCCTCAATGGGATGACAATTAAAAGCAACGGGAAAGTTTTGAAAAATAGTGACTTGGTATAAAGCGTGTATGTACGTATGTGCTATACAAGATTTTACCTTTGCAAGAGGAAGTCGACCGGCAAAGAGCTTTTCACCGTTGTAATCAGATTAGGCAGTGAAGAGAAAGAAACAGAGTGAAAAAGTGAGACAAGGCGAAGACCAGTATTAGTTTACTTTTGTTTACTTTATTATTTACTGAGAGATTTCTAGCGAGATGGCACGCTACAATTAAGCAATGCTATCTCAGGAAGAAGTTTCCTTTTCGTCAGAGTGACAATGGCAAATAGAAAATTAAATGCTTTTAATCAAGGTCCATGTGCTTCCCTGGGAGTCAAGTCCCTGGAATTTTACGGGATTTATCTTGCTAATGCAATCATGTGCGGAGGAAAATTATTTTATATATTGGTTGGAATCGGATCTCTTATTTTTGGATTTTTAAAATTTCAAATCTGAATCCAACTTGATTCAAGGCATTCGACCGTGCGTTTACGTTTCATTACGAACTCCTTTCCGCCCCTGATCCTCTTTATTTCAGGCGCAGTGATTTCCCTTTTTGTGAATTTATTAGAAGTGTTTGTGAGACACGGTTGAAAATAAGGGGGAAATATAATGATTCCAAATCTGACGTTCCCACTGATCAAATTACGTAGCTGCCACACCACAACATACCATTCAGATGAATATAAACGAAACTGCATGAAAAATTCTTTTGTGAGAATGATTTGATTTGTAAAATGAAGAACTGCTCAATTTTCCCCTTTTGCAGGCATACAAGTATTTACTTAGTAGACACCGTATCTTCTCATAATACATAAATTCATCGTTCTAATGAGGGAAATAGACAAAACCAAGTCCACGTGCTTTCCATAAAAATATGCACATCTATTACTTCATGCTCGCCACTCTCTCCGCAAATCAACTATAAAACCATTACATTGCTTTCCTGTTTCGTAAGCACCATGGAACCCAGAAAGCTCCAGCTGGGTGTTTACATTTTTCTTCGATAGAGAGCAAACACATTGCATGACACAACAAATGATGATCTGCATTATCATCCTTTTCTTTTGCACTTCCAATGTTCTCTGCGGTGTGAACCAAGTAGCAGTGAAAATTTTGTGCAGCCCTTGTCGTCATTCCCCATCCTCATCAACACGAAAAAATCAATACTATCTCAGGTTTATTTCCTTACACACCACAAATAATAACCATTAACGACTTTGTTGCATTATACTCAAACTGCCTTTTTTATACCCCAACCTACAGTTCTCTCTTTTTTTTCGGCTACGTAGCTAAAATAAAAATAGACATAATATAGAAAAGAGAGCAACATTCTTTCTCTCAAGACACCATTCATTTCCCCTTTCACAATTTCGTTTTCCATTTACTTCATCAAGGCTTATCAGCGGGTACCATATTTTTTCTGCGTTTTTTGCGTAAGAGTGAGTCGAAGAGAAAAAATAAATAGCTTTCCCTAAAAGCTTTAACAGCAAGAAGACATGACTATGATTACGGATAAAAACAAAAGAAATGAGCTGTGAGCCCAAGGCTATATATCGTCACACTGAATTACTACATGAAGTTCGTTTTCATCAGTGGCAATTGGGTAGCCACTCACTTTCTCTCTCAGGAGCCTTGTAAAATATCCAATAACAATATCACAAGAAACAATGGTGCGTTGAGCCAGTGGAAAAAAAATAAATTCTGACTATTACAGGGAAACCACTCTGACTGTATTGCAGGCTTTTCCGCCAAATGTACTTACGTATTCCTGGTGGTACGTGCTACCTAATAAATAACATACAGAAGTAGACAGTTGACTAGCTGACAGCATTACTTCTGATTAACAACAGGACAAAGGGCTTCCACGCAGGGTGTCCCTCCGAATGGAAAGTAAATAAATACACACTAATACTCTAGGTTATTGTTTTTTTTCGTAGGGAGAATGTCCACAAGTCCCCGGGAAAATCGTTTTTCCCAGTTCGTCCTTGCTGTTGTGTGGATCAGGCATCCTACTGAGAGTGAAAAGAGAACTGAGTACTACGCAATTTATTAATCATGTCACGTGCGTCCCTTACACTTGTACTACTCCCACATTCACCTACTTTCTCCTCTGGGTTGTTATCCCCATTGTCGAGGAGTGAGTTGCCCAATTCAACCCAATTGCTAGTAGCCCGGGGATCATGGGGCGACTCTGTGAGAAAGCCTTGTGGACAAAGAGATAATCTCCGGACAATTATTTATTTCGGCTAGATGTGCTTTCGAAAAATTCAAGTGGCTACATTGGAAGCATGTCGGAAGAAGTCGTTTTTCGTGTTTCAGTGGACTCACAGTAATTAAAAAGTTTTCACTAAGGACTTACCTTCCTTGTGCACCTTCACATGTGCCCTCCTTGGAAACCTCGTAGCCATCAGGATTCATCGACGGCATTATATGAATTCTCGTATTCTCCAGCAGCCATCTCGCATAGTCGTCGCGAGGATAGTGCGTGACGAGGTACTGCAATTAAAATCAGCAAGGATTAGTTCTAAATTTCAATATAAAACGTCCAGTTCAATTTGTAGGTAGAATTATATAGAACTGGCTTGTGTGAATCAACACTTTTAGTTTCACAGTCAAACATGTGACTTTTTTATGAAGGAACGAAAATATTTTTTTAAAGAGATGAGTCCACTCTGTTCCTCTCTCTCTTCCTCTCTGCAACTACTGCTGCCATTAAAAACAAAAGTAGCATATCACTTAAGTGGCTGCGATTTTCCCTCCAGGAAACATTTTGCATAACAAGCACACCGTATTGAATACATAAACGGTTTTAATAGTCCATGTGGCGACTTTTTCCGCTCAAGTGTGTTTGACAATGTAGGAATAAGCAAGCGCCAAGGCAAACACGATGGCTTCCAGCTTACGTGAAGCATGAAAATTTAAGCAGGGAGTTTCATCTGCACAGCTTTGTAAATCCTGAAGCTCTGTGCTGCTGCCGTGCGTTGATTTTAATCTCAGGTAATTTATGATATGACTCATGTGTTCCTCCAGAAGTTATTTGCAAGGATTTTCCACTCTTATTATTATGTTCCTATCTGCTCCTCATTATTACCAGGCTCCATACATACATAGCAGGATTACATCCAGGGTACACATGGAACAAAGCTTCGTTATAGCGAGAGAGTATAGTATTACAATCAGTCTCATATGGTTCATTTAGAAGGACTCAGGTTGTCCAAAAAGGGATCTGGTTGCAGTCACGTTAGCCAGCTTTACATAACAACTTCCAGCCAAACTTCGTGTTATCGTTTGGTTGGCAGCCATTAATATGTAATTTGCAGGGGAAACCTACCTGGATCAAGTGAAGCATCATCTCCCTTCCAACCGCTTCGTTCCCGTGCATGTTTGCCACATATTTGACGTTTGGAATTCCAAGAACGTGCTTGTACGGCGAGGTGGAAACCACCAAAACCCACAACTCCCTTCCTGCGAAATAAGAAGTGGAAAGGTTTCGTCCATTTTACTGATTGGCAGTTTTAACGAAAATTCTATTATCTTAATTACTTATTTTACAGGAATACATAAGTGTTCCAGAATCTAAAGACTTACAGATGCGTATGTAACTATTTCTTACCCTGCACACTTTTCCCAATCGAGTAAAGCGCAGTGATGTTGGGGAACATGGAATTCACATTTCGCAAATAAGACGTCATGTCATCGTAAGTGTGGTACTCAAACCGGAGTGATGGTCCATTAACTGGTCCCTGCTTGCTGAAGAATTTTCCACCTCCGAAGCCTTCCCGGACAGCTCGTGCTAGATGTGATTAAAGAAAACCCAGATACGCCTGATAAAATATTTTCAGTCTCCTTCCCAATTTATACAAAACACTACGTCAGCCCCAAATCCTAAATTTGCTCTAAAATATTTTTTGCAGAGACTTACTTGGAATTTTTCTAAGTGAAAATGAAGGATACAAACAGAAATATGACAGCTAACGCAAATTTTGATTCAACCTACATCGAATCCTTTAATTCAATTTATTATCTTTCGGAATTCTGTCAAGTTACTACACAGACCAAAAAGTTACAAAATTCTTACCCTAATCAAATAATTTATTTTGGACCGGTTTTAAATTCCAAAATGTTTAAAATATTTTTTTCTATGTCTGCATTACATTTTATAGTTTTATGTTGCAATAATTCAATTTTTCTACGTTACCATTGCTTTACAAAGGGGTAGCTGTTAGTTCTCGTGAGCACGGGTCATACTTTTTTGAATCCATCAAATTACTTTAAAATAGACTGATAAGGCGGCAACCAAGTGATAATAAAAAAATTAAAGGTCACAGATCTCTATGCTTCCCTTAGAACAATTGGCAGAAGAAATAGAGAGATTGCCTTGATATGAGGCGTATACTAATCAACTTTAATTTAATATCACTCTATCTTACGAATAAATCTAGCCGATTGATTCGTATCAGTTAAATCTTTGCATTTGTTTCTTAGCTCCTACAAAACTGACAACCAGGTCAGTTTTTGGCAGAACATTGTACCATATTTGAAATATAAGTGTGAGATGCCAAAATCAGCAAGAGTTGATATGATCATTGTTCACTTTCTATGCCAGCATATCTTCCCTACTTCTCCAAACATACACATGTACTTCAATAGCAATTGCACCTACGAACGTGTTCTACAAACACAGCAAAAAAACTTGACAATACCAATTTTTCTTCCGACACAAACCGCAATGTTT
>JAHZNF010003753.1:0-14831 GCA_027744215.1 Troglopedetes dispersus | reverse complement strand
CCACAAGAGTGGAGATGACATTGAAGAAGGTTCTTTTTATAGAGATGCAAATTGTTCGGAGAAAAAGTGACTCAGTTCTTGGGAAAACTTGTGGCATCATCATTACCACTCAATGTTATCGTTACCACCATCACCATTCTCAACCAGAATCACGTGGCCATGCTGCTGTTAGTTTTCTTGCAAATATCACAGACGACAGAAAAGATCTTTTGTGAATCAGTTGAGGGCCAAAGCTTCCAATAAAAAAAGCTAGCAACTTAAGAGGCAATTCGAGCAATTGACACTAGCAACCCAATATCAAAAATAGACACACGTTTGCGTGCACCATATTGTTCTGCGAGAAAGTGGAGCTTCCATTTCAAAACTATTATTAAGTATACAAAGAGAGTATTCAGGAGCTGAGCTGAAAAAGGATAAAAGGGTATCCTTGAACATGCAAATTACACAAGAGTAGTAAATCACATTGTATTTTTTGAATGGAGACACAAAATACTTTAAATGCTGTCAAATAGGATCCATCGTTAGTCTTTCTCAATAAATTGGAAAAAGAAAGGATAATTGGATTGAGTCAGATTTCTCTTTGACATATTATTTTCCCTTAAAAAAAGGAAACGTACCCATTAAAAAAAATTGCCACATCAAGTGCTCTTTTGATGTCTCATCCCGCCCCCAGAAAATTTCGTAAGAATCAATTAATTTAAAGAACTGACAATTATATAAAGAATTATTTTTCGCCAAGAATAGCTTTTAATAACTACTACTGCTACCATTTCCCAGTTGTGGAAACATGATAAGTGGAGAAATAATGATGATGAGCCGATTATAATGAAGATTGATGAAAGCCAACTGCAGGCATTCGTGGAGGGACGCTCTGAAGACTGGAGCTCTTGAAAAAGGACGCCTGTCGACATCAGCCCAAAAACATGTTACAAATTTTGGCTTCATATTTATAACTTTGCATAAAAAGCGAGTTAGTCACCACAAGAATTTTTTTTGGAGAAGGAGGATAAGCGTATTCTTGTGGATATTTACATATAATTTCCATCTTCATATCATTAGTGGTAATGTTTATGGACTCGCCTTTTATTTACTTTTCTTAGTGCTTCGCAACTTTTCCGAGAAACTGTTTATTGTCCATTTTTTGGTTTCCTGAGTTGATGGAGTAAACTTGTTAAGTCAGCTCCTCTGTAGTAAGTTTCATTATTCAGATATTTCTCAAATTTTGTGGTAGTTTGATAAAAAAAGTTGGGCACATGAAGTGTTCATTTTGGTTTGCACCACCGCAACTCAAAAAGATTGAAGAAACCCAAGTTTTCGTCGAGAGTTGTTATTTTCAAAATTTGTTATGGAAATGGACCAATACTATTATGATTAAGATACATAAATGCACTCCGCAAGATAAGCATTCCACCCTCAAATTCAATTCTATCGCGCAGTTTATCTGTAATATAAGTATACACTTTTCAGCTCCTTGAAGTGCTCAAACGGATTCCAAGTTAAGGAAATTGTGAAACTTTATCCTAAAATTTTTTTCCAGGTCTTCCAACGGTTCTTGATATCCTTATATTATGTTTTTCGTCTCCGCTCAGACCTTATATTATGGACAAAACTTTAGAGTAACCACAGGCGTGAAGTAATGAGGGTACTTTTGGGTATTTCGGGTGAGTAGCAGTACTTCTATCAAATTAACCCCATCATCAAATCGTCATGCATGGTCAAAGTCACATAGAGAACCACAAGACATGCTGTACCACAGAGCAATGTAAATATGGGTTTAGTTTGCTCTTCTCCTGTAAAAATTACATAATGTCCAGAACAACTACTCCTGAAGTACCTCCTTTTTAAGGCCCCATTTTGTCCCGTATGTATTGCGGTTAAGAAGATAACATTAGAGCAGTTTATTTATAGGTACTTATATTTTTTGTTGAGTAATAGGAAAATTAGTCGCACTGGGTGGCTTCATCCTATATCCTTAGGTTCATTCCCTTGTGATCTGTGTTATAGGAAAGCATCCGTAAAATCATTATATTTTTATTCGGGCTTATCAATTTCTCCGTAGTACTACGCACAAAATTTAATAGAATGTGCTATATACATAAGATATGATTAAGTACCTACATTGAGATGCTGGTTTGCATCACGTTCGCGAAGCGATGCACGGCTTGACAAGGAAGATTTACATTTTCTCTCATCTCTGTGTACATTCACGCACAAGAGCACAAAAGAGGAGAAAATATGATGAAAGTTGGGAGCTCGTGGAAAGCTTGAGAAATGAAGCTGGAAGCTACGACACACAAACCCGCATTTTACTATTTCTCATTTTACCATCAGAGCGACAAAATGGGTTAAAATGTGGCAACAAAATTTTCTGCATAATCTATAATGTAGCCAACAAAAAATAATAAGGAAGTACATTCTATTATTTGTACCATGAAAATGACCACCTCACGAGGGAAGGAAATATTTTTTTTTGAATCTACCCAAAGTTTTGGGGTCTACCGCCTCCTCCTTTTACCTGATTTATGGGGACATTGCGTCCTCATGATCAACTCCTGACAGGTTTCCTGAGTTTCGCAAACTTCATTCTAATGTTCACGTCTTTTGTGGTTTACTTGTGTGGACATGTGTGGCATTTTCTGAGTTACGTAATTTTTTAGATGCATTGTGTACTTCGTGAAGGAATCCACCTTCTAAAATGTGGTTTTTTCTGGGATGATCTGAACTGGTGACGATGAAGGAGTGTTCAAAATTAGGTAGTGGGTACAGAAGAGAGAAGATAATCGTGGTGACATTTCTTCTTGTAAAGTGTTCTTCGATAGGATCATCGAGCTGTCATCCATGCTCTTGTAATATTGCAAAGAGGTAGCTCAACCCTGCATTTGGAGGGATTACACAGACAATTTTACGACTTCCTCAACCTTGTCAAAACCAAAAGGAGCCAAAATTGCCAATTACTTTGTAAAAATGGGAAAATACCTTGAAGCAATTTTTTTTGCACAAAGGTCTAAATATGTAGCAGCTTATATTATAGAGAGTATATAACACATACCGTTCAAGATATCCATGGCTTATCTTCTTGAAAACATTTACGTTTCGAAGTGCTTGCGATCCAAAGCTCTTCACATAATGCCACTCAAAAGTAACCCAATTTATGAAACATTTTTTAGCTTTACCAGCACATTTCGTTTTTCAAAAGCTTTTCCTTTTACAAACAAAATATTCACGCAGACACATTTATGCAAAGTATTTTTTGTTATTATTATGATGCAGCCATTATCCAGTATAATAATGGAGACACACTAAAGCAAGATTTGTATTATTTTTTCATGGTGAAAATGGGATGTAAAAATGTAAAATACCAGCAAATGACTATAAATTGCGGAAAACTGCGACAAGTTCCCACTCAAAATGCACATCTTAGTCGGGATTATTAGCACGCTTTCAGTTCTGTGTGGTCACAAACAAAAAATATTGCGATCACATTGTAGAAGCATGCAAGAAAATAAACATAAAAGTTGAAAACCCTTTTTGAGCACATTTTTTAAACAAAATATGTCTCTCCAAAAAACAAAATTCTCAGAAGACGAGTAAAAAGTTTCCCATTTCCTACACACTAATGCTCTACATATAATCTGTGTGCACAAAAATAAGAATGAGTATAAATTGCATCTTTTCCGGACCAAAATGGATTATTGGAATTGGTGTGTGGAGTACTACTACAAAAGCAGATGGCATTTCCATTATTATTAGTTTATACAGAAGGAAAAACAATTCATTTTGTTTTTTTACGTCTGCTCCTTTTTATTCTCTTCTCTCAAATATACTTATATGTTCAGCATATCCCCAAATAAAGCAAAGGAAAGCTTTTTATACGTATTTTTGTAGGTTTTTAGGGGAATTGAAATGTGTTAACGAGTCTCCATTTTTACGAGCCTATAAAAACCCGACTCTTCATTTATAGCGAAAGTAAGCGAATCGGAAGTACCGCAGAAGTTGAATAGAAAAACATGTGTTCCTTTTCCACACGGAAAAAATTGAGTTAGAGCTTTTGCTTTGGCAAATTGTTGCTCCATAGAAGAATAAAGCATGTTGTGATCATCTTCTAAGTATCATCACAAGAGCATTTCTTGAATGAGAAGGTGTAGAGGTATAAAAGCTACATGTAAATTTCATGAGTAAATACACTTGGAATTAATTACGCGCACACAAACTGATGATTCCCCACGAAACTGTGGGACTAATCAATTTGATACGGTCTTGAACTTAATGTTGTTTTTCTGCGGGTTACATTCAACCGTGATAATAATATTTCGGAGCTCTTTGTGTGTACTTGTGTGTGTGGAGAACGTGACTTATTGTCTCAGGGTCGGTAAGTTGCACTTGTGCAAACATGAGTCAAAGCGATAACCATTATTGGCAGCAATTTTGTAAAGAATGTGTGCGTAATTCCTTTGTAAACAGGGAATTCTATGTGAATGATATAATTGGTGTATATTTTTTTGCAGACATCTGTGTTGTGAATGTTGTTGTGACGAATGTATGTACTAAGTAGTGACTGAACATATCTCGTTATTTAAATGACTTGGTTCAATAATGCAGAAAAAATTGTGAGTCTGTGTATTTCAGGAGCTCAACCTAGGAATAAGGATCCAATCCAGCAAAAAAATAAATCAGGACACTTTTCTGTGGATTCCATTCAGTAACAGGAATATATATCGGGCAAAGTGATAAACTGCAGAAGAGCATAATACGTATAACCAATGTGTAATACTTGTAACATGCCAGATGACGGGTTGCCATCTGTGAAAGCCAATGCACCAGAAAAAAGTGCAATAATAAAAGCATTTAAGATGACAAGGAGAAACAGAAGCTTCTGTCAAAAGAAACAAGACGGGATTTTTGTTGGCTCCATTTTCTGACCACCCAGAATTTTATATATGATAACCCAGAGACGAAGTGCCACTTTCAACCGGAACATTTTTTTTATCTCAAAAGAATTACTGACTGATATTGATCACCACTGATATGATTCTAACGACCACTCCACGTAACCTTGTCAGTCTCCAAAGATCACTGTGACAAGATGATTAGTCGGAACAAAAAAATGTGATGTGCATGTGATGGAACAAAACGGAGCATGCTGTCTTGGGTATTAAAAGTCTTTTGTTCGTCCGAACATCTTTTTTCAATCTAGAAACGTATCTTGTGTGTCCATGAAAACTTGCCCTTCAGACATGCTTTTCTGCAGTAAAGCTTCCAAAGAGACATTTCTGACAAGACCATTTATTTGTGTGGAGTAATAATTGTTAGAACGTGTCCGGTAACCATTATATCTACTCACACATGATGACATAACATAGAGAGAGAACAAAAGAAGGGTCTTAATAACAAATGGCTCACCCTTCCTATTTGAGTATCTTATTACTGCATTCGAAATTAGGTAGTGTTGACATTTTATCTGAGTGATACTAAATAGCGTCTTAAACAACAATGATAACACATCCCGAATGAATGTAACCATATCCCGGAATACTTTTTTTTAGTAAACTTAAACAAAACGAATTGCTGGTGGCACCTGGAGCGACTGCTATTAATGTTGCGAGTGAACATTCGAGGATTATGCGAAGTGACCTTTTCCTTTACCAATCCTTCTTTTTTTGCCAAGAAAGTATCATCCTTTAATGTGTCCTTATTTCATGACTTCTTTAATGCAAAAGGATTAATTTCCAATTACTCGGGGAAAGTATGAAAGCAAGCGCACATGCCACTTCCATTTCTGGTTCTGTAAGTAAACGAACTTCTTTTCTGATTATTTTCCCAATTTAATAATGCTTTTAGGGTCTTGTAGAATATAACTGGAAAAGGGGATTCCAAAATAAAACTACAAAAGCGGAATAAAGAAAGGAAAATAAAAGCTTCCATGAAACAGATTAGCTTGGAGCAATTTTTTTTCTCGAGGAAAATCTTCGCCAGACAGAGCACACACCTGCTTTAAAGCATATTCACCTTACGCAAATATTATGAATGGTTGCTTCCGTATTTTGCGCCACACCACCCACCGATAAGTATGTGGTACGAAAGCAAAATATGTTATACGCATGAAGATAGCATTATGATGTAAGCTAAAGTAATCCTACCGGAAGTTATATAGAGACTCGCACAGGATAACTTGCTCCGGAAAAGTTTCACTTGCTTCTCGCCTCCATTCTCTCTCTCTCCGTTTTAATTAAATAATCGTATTAACATAAATGCAATTGCCTGTGACTCTCCGTGGGTGGCTTTCTAGTTACGAGAAACGTCAAAGTGACATCTGAGACAGGAGAATTTTTCCTTCCTCCCTTCCAGAAATTAGAACTCCAGAATTAACAATTTCACTTGCTACCATGAATTCTGCAGCTGCAATCAACGTAAATTGTCTTAAAATGCGCCTGGAGAAATCCTTGTTTCTACATAAAAAGAAGTTAATGAAGGTTTCTCGTAAGAAATGGGTATATTGCCGCTGAATAAAATTGTACTTTCCTCATTTTTCATGTTTTCACAAAAGCGAACCAGTTTTTGGGATAAAATATCGGTATTACGTCTGAAAAAAGGAGTTACATACTTGCAAATTAATATTGTAAAATCCTTTCCTTACTCTGTGGCAGTAACGCATTACCTGCTAAAGTCAAATTAATTTCCGTGATGGCGTCGCACTTACTTGTACTGTCCACATTATCGACCGAAATCTAGTTACATGGGAGATATTTTTTGTTAACTCATTACACGAAATTACAACTTTTGATCACTTTTTATTCTCGAAAATCCTAGACGTGAGACATTTTGATAATGAAAAATAATTTTTCCACAAACTTTTTCTTACTCTCTCACCAAACTGAGATACGGAAAGAATACAATACTTCTTACTTCGCACTGCTGCGTGAGTCGGGGTTATCACAAAGAAAGGAAAAAAATATCGAGACAAGAGGATCACGAAATATTGTATACTTCTCCTCGTGAAAGTTGTGAAGACTCTCTTGTTCCATTTATTTTGGAAATCTTACGGAAATGTGTACGTGGACTGACATGACAGACAATCTCATTTTTGGAAAAGCGGTTCCAGCAGCCCAGAGCAGAGTCGTGTGTGTTGTGTAATTGCTAGTAAAAAATTCCACGAACGTTTTATATTCTTCCGTCATAGTGGTGCCGCAGGCAACTAGTTCTGCGTGCAATGCTCCCCGTGTTTCTCAACACGTTTGGAAGTTTTTGCCATCATGATGATGAGAAGGTTCAGCTTATCTTAAAATGATGCGGAGTTTATGCTCAACAATCTTGTGACTCACCAAAATTATGCGTATCTCATCTGCACAAATGGTGCTACTGCTGTGTTTTCAATTATGCTTTTCTTGTGAAAACAGCTTCGATTTCCTGGAACAAAGTTGCAATTTATTATTACCAAAAAGGAAGTTACCTAAAGGCTTGGAAAAACTAATACTTTTTTCAGAAGGTTTCATGAATAGAATGATTAAGTGGAATGTGTCCGTCCGTCTTTGAAAAATAATGATGCGGATGAGAGTGCAATGAATACAGCATCAGTCAGTTTCACTCAACAGAGATATTCGAAGAGTGAACAAAGCCTCCAATGTGGGCTGTCACACGACGGAAACCCTTCCCTATATTTTTTGTTCACTGCGCAATTTTAATGAACCGAAAAATCTTCAAACGGACTCCATGTGCGGTTCAAATCAGGATACGGAAAATGCAACTGGATGGGACCATCTGAGCACAGATTATTATTCAAGGAACAATTGCCAATCAACGATCAATGTTAGTGCGCACCATGAATGTAAAAAAATCTTGTGTCTTTCCAAATGGAACTAATTTGAGAAGTGATTTGAGCGGAAAAAATAATCATGCTAAAAGTCAGTACGAATCTTGAGTCATGGTCGGTTCATTTCTGGAATACAACACAAAATGCCAACTGTGCCTAGCAAAAAAGTTGCGCAACTTGGCTTGAAGGAAGATGAGCAATTTGATGAAGGCCTACCGCCTCCATACATTTTATGGTAATTTGTGAATCTGACGCTAGACTGATATGAATCATTTACTCGGGATTATGAATAAACCATGTGCATTTTTAAAGGGAATCTCCCAAGGTAAAACTGGGAAATAAATTGACGGATAATGCGCGCCTAGTCACAAATCAACCCAATTTTTCCCCTCAATATTTTCTTATCAATTATTCCTACAAGTTAGATTCTGCTTGAGTGCAGGAAGCCTCCTGTCAAGATCGCTTCTCCTGCATCCGCAAATTTGTATATAAAAAAAGTTTGATTTGTTAAAAAAAAATTGGCAAGCCACAAAATATAGATGGGACTCGCTTGTCCCAACTATGTACATTCTAGTTCCAGAACTGTCTCATCAAAATTTGAACTTTTTTTCGAGAATAAGAAAAATCCCCATTTCCCCATGCATTTTTAAAAGATCCGTACGTCCTCTAAAAGAATCTCCATTTCTTGCCCTACAGAAATGTCAAATGTTCGTTTTTGTTGGGTGAAGAGTAACAGATTTTCATCTTGAAATGGCCTTGGATGCACAACTCTCTTATCTGTGAATTCCACATGCGATACAGTGCAAACTTTTTTTTTCGTTTCTATTTTTGAAAGTGAAGGTGTCGGCTTTCTTTATTTTGAGAAGCAGCCTTGGCATTTCTGTCTTGAAACATGCAAAAAAAAGTATAGCGATCGTGATTTGATTTATTTTTTTTTTGTGTGCACAATCACATCACAAGTATACGTATCTCTGTGAAGAGGAATCAACTTTACATTGTTACCCACCTACCTACCTGGTTTATTTTTTTTATCTTCTGTGCAACTTCAAAAGAAAAAATAATATTGAGCAAGGGCCTGCTGCTCCGTCTCTAATCATCACCTGTGGGAATTTTTATGACACACTCTGTGTAAACAAAGTCGGCGGTGGGTCTATCTATTTTTTGTAACAGAAAAATATCATCCGGATTTCGCTGGTACATGTGAACACTGTCTGTTGTTAACGACATTTCCACCAAGCACGGATATGCCTGGCTAAATAAAATTGAACCAGACTCGATGAGCATCCCTTCTTTGGTAAAAAACGAGAGAGGGAGAAAAAAAGAGTGAAAATGTAACATTCATCAATACTCAAACATTCGTTAAAAGTCATTGGCATGTGATGACTCTGACGTATTTCGCACACTGATAATCTCTTCACTCTCTCTCTCTTTCTCTCTGTCTCTCTGCTTTGGGGATTATTCTAGTCTGTGAAGATAATCCCCAAAAGAAATCTAATCATAAATTTTTGCTGTAAGCAACTATAAAATGCAGAAGTTAAATAAAAAAGAAAATCATCATCTCTTCCACATTTTAATAACTGTGTGAAAACACCAAGCACTATGGAGAAAAGAGGCGCCGGTAACATCCCCAGAAAAAAATAATAAAGTAGGATTATTTTTGGAAACAGCAACGAATAAACAAACAGGATTTTTTTCCATCCATAAACGTCACTCGGTAAACAAAAACAAATATTTGGGAATTGGTGGCTTTCTCGTGCTATTCGGCGCACCAGTGTGCACACGCAGACACACACTCTCGATTATTTTTTGTGGCTTTGCAACAACTCTCCTGTCCTAAAATGTAATTATGATTATGACAGATCACAAGTTAAACTCGGCGGAGCTGTGTCTACCTCGAAAAAACTATTGAATTAGGTGACAGAGTAAATATTACGTAGCCACAAAATATAAATATGTTATGGAGCCAATTTGCATGGTGATTCAGAGGACAAGACCGACTCGTCGGAGCGGGAGCCACTCTTCTATTTTTTTTGATGAGCACACCATATAAATGCGTCGGTCCTATCAAATTTACACAGGGAGAATTTTGCTTGACAGTTATTATTATTATTTCATGATTGATGGCAAAGGCACAAACCACACGGTGTATCCTGATATGGAGTATCAATCAGTGTCTCTATTTTTAGTAGGTATACGCGAATATGTTACTTGCACACTTTTCTCTCTCGTGTTTTTTTGGTTTGACGGTGGAAAATGCAATGTTAAACAGACGCTTTATGTCATTTTAGATTACTTTTACATCCTGTTTACTCTCGTCTCTCTGACATGATACATGTGTACATGAATTATAATGTGCGTGCACACACACACACAAGTTAGTAGCTTACTTTCAACAAAACATTTATTAGCAGAGCCCACCTCAATATTTGCCGAGAGCATTTAACTTATTTTTTGGGGTTAATACAAAAGAAGGATTAATACTTGTCACATCGTGAGCACATGCCCAAAAATAAGAGGTTCTTAAGCTGTACAAGTGTGTACGTAAACAAACAATGTCGTATTTTCAAGTAAATACCAATAATATTTCTCTCACTTGAAATCAATTATTTTTTCTGAGAACTACCTACTTTAAATTTTTTTTCGCAAATCAACATGAAAGCACATTGTTGAGTAAATACACCCGAGGTCTTTATGGTGACTACAATAGTGGAAAAGTAAACAAAAACAGAAAGCTCACAAAAAAGTGTAATTTTGCAAACTAACGAGAGGAAATCGCAAGTATTCACTGTTTCATTTCCAAAAAAGCACTTGCCTCCGAGCAGGTTCCGATTTGGTATTGCACAACTCTGGGGACAGTGGATGAAGCATTTAGCTCAATTGCAAAAGCTTTTATTCAATCTTTTAAAACTGACTAAGCAATCATGACGACTTGATTTTGATATTACTCAACTTCGTGGAACCGTAGCACATTGTGAATAAATTGTACAAGAATTAATTGCACAATCTGGGAAAAAACTTCTGCTAACTGTCACCTGCCGTAGGCCTTCTCTTAGTAGAATACTTGAATAATTAAAAAAACTGGGATGAATCTCGCAATATCATGAATTTGATTACTATGCTAAATCAAGTTGATGAAACAGGTTGAACTTCCATGCTTTATGTGGTCACGTCACGTGTATACCCAATCTGTGACCTTTTACCAGAAGCAAGCAATTTTCATGAAAGTATATTTACCCAAAAGGAAAAAAATAGCTGGAAAGCAAAGTCCTAAAGGCACTTACGTGTTTGTCTTTTGCGCAACAAATCTTTGCTTGGTAACTTGTAAATAGTTAAAAAAAGTCAGGATCTACTCTTCATAGACACAAAAAAAGGATATGTAATGTGGCAGATGAGAGACTATAATAGCTTATACGTCCATTTTTGGCGCATTAATCTAATTACCTATCCATTACGTCCCTATAAAAAAACTTACGTAAACAAATCGGGTGTAATAAATAAGTTGACCCAAAACAGCAGTCAACTGGTGAAGCCTAAATGGGTTAGTTCATTGATTCATGTTTTTTTTGTTAGAGAAGAGGAAAAAAGTGAAAGCGCTGCTGTGCACGTACAAATTAGTTTGCACTTGAACAGATACAAAACATGACACAACAATGCAATAATTTTTGCAAACGCAAACTTTGTTCCTGGAACAGAACATCCTGAAATTCATGCCTCACATCTTTCAAGTTTGCTTTTCCGCAGAAAAAAAATTAGAGCGCGAGGACCAAGATAACATAACATAGGAATGTGGGTGAGTCGAGCAATGAGCACAAAAAGTTTTTTTATTTTTCATGTTCCTACAAATACTACGACTACTACTCCAAAATTGTGTTTTGATGACGCATAGGAACCACTATTTTTTTCTTCGTTCGTGTCGCCTTTTTGGCTATACTTTAGTTTTTTATGTCGACAGAACTCGAAAAAAAAGCTCAAAGAACATTTCGTGTACAACTTTTTTCATGTTAGCTAGGCACATTGGAATCATGGTAGCGTGCAAGAAAGAAAAAAGTCTCTGAGGAAATTCTTGACTTTGCAATCTGCGTAGGAATAAAAAAAATGACTGGAGCAGAAGCTGAAAAAAAGGAAGGAAAAATTAAGTCCGAAACGTAGTCAAAATATGATAATTCTTTTTATACTTTTTAGCTCTCTCATTTGGCCATTAGCATCTTTCCTCATCATCATTAGATTTGTTGAAATGCCTGTTTTTTAACTTTTTCTAACAGAAATCTACTCCAAGATACACTAACAGTAAATATAGACCCTAGTCATTACCCAATTTCTTTTTACGAAATTCACATATATTTTTGTGGAGCTGTCGCAAAAACTGTGGAGGTGGTTCTGAAAAATGTTTTGAAGTCAGTGAAGCATTCTAACAAGTTAGTCGTGGTGACAGTTAATCAAAAAAAATATAAANTGGCCATTAGCATCTTTCCTCATCATCATTAGATTTGTTGAAATGCCTGTTTTTTAACTTTTTCTAACAGAAATCTACTCCAAGATACACTAACAGTAAATATAGACCCTAGTCATTACCCAATTTCTTTTTACGAAATTCACATATATTTTTGTGGAGCTGTCGCAAAAACTGTGGAGGTGGTTCTGAAAAATGTTTTGAAGTCAGTGAAGCATTCTAACAAGTTAGTCGTGGTGACAGTTAATCAAAAAAAATATAAAAAAATTATGTCATTTTCAGAAAGAAAGAAGTCAACTTCTCCAAGTCCCACTTGTTAATGTCGCCATCATCATAAAGTATGCATACAAAAATATATGTGTGGACAAGCTAATGTTGTTGACTGCTCCCATTCTCTTCGCATTAATGGTCTTCCAATTTCTCTCTATTAAATTCCCATTTGCACCATTGCTTTTATTTCTAGAGGTGGAATGCATTTCAGAATAATTTACCGCCCAAGAAAACTATTTCACTCTGGAAGAACACTTTTTCATGGGGAACTTTATGCTATCCGAGTTTTGGCAGCTTTAATGGCTTCGATGACACAATAATACATATTTGTGACAGGTTAAGAGGACTCGGTTGACTCATGCCATTCTGCATCCTGTCAACTTTTTTCTTGCCACCATGCCTTCATTCAATTTCATCATTTGATTTACGACATTTATATTACGTCTAGAAAATCAGTGAGGAATGTATAAAGAATTGAGAGCCAATTCAAGGAAGATAAGAGGCAGTATGATGGTAATATGACGACTCAAAAATTTACCTTTTTTGCGTAACCTTCACAGATGTCTCTTGATAATGATAACCCAAAATAATGTAAAAATGATGGAGTATATACTTCCGTGAAGTGAAAACTTTTTCAAATTTTCCCTCTTCCCCAAAGATTTCATGAAGTTGCTGATGTTTCATCATCTCATTATTAAAATTCCTGGAAACACTGATTGGAAATAGACGAAAAAAATTAGACTTTTTGCAAAGTTGACAAACAAAACTTTTTTTTATATAAAAAAGAGCTGCTCTCTGAATGTTCAGCCCAGCATTATTCCCACATCCCTCATGTCATCGCATGACGGAAATAAGTTTTTTTGTTAGAATGGAATGATAAGATTGAATAAAGCACGGGGAATGAGTGAGGCTGAAGATGAAAGTGGCCCATTAATGATAAGACGAACAAGATAATCAAATATGACTGAACTGAAGGACGCTCCGGAACACGGAGAACTTCCTGTTATTTTCTGGCACATACATATAAGCTACACACATGACGGCACATATGCATGCACCTCTATTTTTGGTGAGTGAAGAAGTGAACCGAAATTTTGCACTCCTTCGGTCACACAAGAAGGCGACAAATTGGCTCTGTGGAGAAGAGAGTCTGCCGACGAAAAGAATGCATTAGCTTGCAAAGTTGATTATTTTGAGAGGAAGCTTGCTTGACTTGTCATGCAACTAACATAGATTACTATATGGACACATCGTAAAGTGAATGGCTTTAGTACGATCTGTATGGAGCTCCGAAAATTCTGATCAAATTATCATGGCTCGCGCACACAACTCACAATCCGATTTTCTTTTGTTCTTGTAAAGTGAAACACTTTCCTCACAAAGTACTGGCATTATTCCTCACATCTTCAGATTTTTTTTGCCATGTAATAAATCTAAAGTAGTCACAATCATGAAATAAAGACATTATCATATGGAGCACATTACCCATTGCGATTCTACGCACTATGTTCCTTCAACAACTTTAAATGTAATGTAATATGGACCAATAAAAAGAAAGGCACATGGAGAAGTCAAAGTTTTACGATTTCATGTGAAATTCTAAAGTAACTACGTACTACAATGATTTTACAAGGTCTTATTAAATTTAAGAGGAAAGTTGACACACGATAACCGACGGAATATTATGTAAGTCTTACCCTTTTGAGTATGCATTTTGACAAGTCTCTGATTGCCCACATTACCTACTTAATATAATATCCCTGAGCATCAGACTATCGCTTGTATAACATTGTGAAACATTGTTACTCAAGATAAATGCGAAAATTATGCTTGCAAATCGGCCCTCCCAAAACGGATTAAATTACATGTGTGGAAGAAGTACATTTTACTCTCCTCCCAGTATTTTACAACTGACAAAAAAAGGATTACCTTTAAGTCCAAGATAAAAGCTGAAGAGCTCAGAAGTGAGAGATGAACAACTCCAGTATTTTTTTGGGATGATGGCAATAATCTTTTTTGCTTGATCCAGTAACTCCAGTTTTCCTCTACTGTAATGTAGGTAAAGAGTGGTGCTGATCGGGGAAATGTAGTTTCTCAGTTAAAAGTCTGGTGACGAGTGGTGTCAATGAATGTCTGATTTTGAACACTAACATGTTTGTTGAAATGTTTACATTCCGAATGCCATATTAACTCATCTACGTTTGGGATAATGTGCATATTAGATAAATACAGCATCACCATATCCCTCAGAAGAGAGGCTTGTAATTTTTTTAAAATGTAGACGAACAGTTTTCCTCTACTGTA